>APFE030998638.1:0-19779 GCA_000404065.3 Pinus taeda | reverse complement strand
ACCATATCTTGTAAAGCATTGGAAGAAATTACCACTCCTCAAACTCTCAAGATAGAAGGACATATCAAGAAGAAAAAGGTTCAAGCAGTGAAAGATCACATCAAGCATCAACAACAAGCTCTCCAACTTTTAAAGGATAATGCCACTTTGGTGCAGAATCGAATGAAACAACAGGTAGATCAACATCACAGTGAAAAAAGTTTTGATGCAGGTGATTGGGTATTTTTATGGCTACATATCAAGCAAGCTATTTATGAGAAGAAAATGTTGGAAATACTACATGCACTTAAGAAATAGCGACCTTACCCAATGGGAAGACACTTCAAGGTAAAAATGGATCATGATAGTCTTAAATACGTTTTAGAACAAATATTATCTTTAGAAGAACATAAAAAATGGGTCACAAATATGTTGGGTTATGACTTTGACATCATCTACAAAAAAGGGAAGAATTTTTTGTTGCAGACGCACTCTCAAGAAAGGATGAGGATGTGGAAGCATTGTTTTGTGCTATTTCTATTATCCAACCAGATTGGATTAACGAAGCAAGGGATGAATGGAAGAAGGACAAAGAAGTGTAGCCACTCATTCAAAAATTGCAGAATATACCAATTCAAACAATATTGCTAGAACTTGAAGAGGAAGGAAAAATCATATTGGAACTTGGAGCAGTCATAGAAACAAGAACCCGATAGCTAGGAAATCAATCAATTTTAGAGTATCTCATCAAGTGGAAGAACTTACCCGCTGAAGATTCCACATGGGAGGACAAAATTTTTATACAGAAGCATCAAAAACTACTCAAGTGTTGAGGACAACACTTTTTGAAGGAGAGGGGCATGTTAGGCCCCTATACTACTAGTGTAACCCCTTATTATTATTAGTACAACCCCCTTATTATAGTGTTGTACCCATGTAGTCCCCATATTGTTACTATTGTGCCTCATAGAAGCCCAGTATTGTTATTATTATGCCCTTGCATTATTATTGTTATGTCGTCTTTGATTATATTATGACCCCTTAGACTCTTATATATAGAAAGGAGTTATTTTCAATTGTAGCATCCAAGAATTGTTCATTTGTGTAATGTAAAGGAGGTTGCCCCCTCGAAGAGGCTTATTTCTAAGGCGTTCATCTATCTTTTCTATCTTTTTGTGAGCTGGTTTCATAACAACCAACAACACCACAGTGACATCACCGCTCTTATCATCCACTTCGGCCTTGAAGAACCACCATCGACCTGCTGCAAAGTTTGTCAAAAGAATCTCCTACGGACAGGGATTGACGAGAATACATAACGATTTGGCAGAAATTTGTGGGGATGAGACTCTCAACAGTAGGTTGATTTCAACAGCCATCGTGAGCAGCCATCCTCGCTCCCACGACAACCTCCATGCAGCCTAGCACGTAGTTGCCACCACGAACAAGGCACAACACCTCCAGGTAGATCCTAGGTCTCCACGCAGATGCCAACAAACAAGGCACCATCGCAATAGGCACAACACCACTGGGCAGATCCCAGCAGCCACATCACACCTCCACTGCACCAGATTTGCCTTCAATCTCCACGCCACTGCTATAATGCGAACTCCACCCTACAAAAAAACACACACCAACCTTCACTGATCCACACGACGCTACTCCAAACAGGTTTTGGCCTCCGCAGATCCGCTAATCAAGCTGCCTCCACAGATCTGCCAACAGGTCAGTAGCTTTCCACGACCATGTCAATCAATGTAGCAGCGCGATTTTTCCTCCAGTATTCGCATTGGTGGCCTACATTGTATAAAAGTTTTGTAAGAGTAGGCCGAACAACGTGACTTTCTCTGCGGAAAAGGCACTGAAAGCGCGTTTTCTGAGCAAAAATGTGCGCTGATCAGTTTAAACCTCAGAGAAAAAAAACCTTGTGCTTCACTTCCTCACTAGACCTTCTTGTACCGCTCAGGGCCACAAACTTGCTCCAGGCACTCACCCAATCATCAAAACACTCTCGCTTTCCTTCACTCAACCCTGAAGCTCTGATACCATGTTAAAAAGTAAAAGACAAATAATATATTCAATAAACTGAGAAGCTCTTAGGTGAAGCCCTCAGGTGAGGGCTTCACTTGGAGACTGCTTCTGGCAGACCACTCTACACATTCATCATTAATTGCCAAGAATAAATAGTTTACAAACAAATAGAGAGGTTAAAACAACTTAGAAAATAAGAACAAATTCCTAATCTAAGTCTTACACGTATTTAACACGTAACTAATGAACTGATTCACTCCAAGGTTACATTTCTCCATTAACTTTAACACATTTCTTTACATACATAGTTAAGAAAGATGCAACTCGTCCCACCACAAGTCAAAAACATAAGATTTTGAACATAAGTATATAGTTGCAAGGGGCACCATTTCATATCAAATTCACTACACGCATAAGGATTTGATAGAGCTAATATAATTCATATATTGCAAGGGTAAGTGAATTATTGATTTATTAGATATTACAGTATTCTTATTTGATGATGAAATGAAAAAACAATAAAATAATTATTATTAATTATATACTTCAAGGTTCTCATATAGATGAGAGGTAAATTGATTTTTTACCTATTGTCTTTTTATTCTATTCCTTCCATATTAAATATTATTAAATAACAAAATTAAAAGCAATAAAACCATTATTGATTTAACATATATATTTATTTAACTAAGTCACTAGACTACCTTTCAGACCAAAAATTATATGTATGTCATATCATTAAGTTGAATCCATTGAGTTTGCCTAATAATAAAAGACATCACGTTTACCAACTACACCTAACATTTCATCAACAACAAGAAGTTGTAACCCACTAAGTTTGTCGAGTAAAACGACATCGCATTATCTGTAGATAAGCTTGTTCAAACTTAAAATTATATTTATGTCATATCAGCTTGTTAGGGCTGTTTTTATTTAATATTAGGTCGCTTCTCAATTAAATTCAGTTTATTTTAATTTTTTTAGTTAAATAGTATTATTACAATTTTTATAAGGATAACTTTATGATCAACAATAATACATATTTTTTACATATTCATTTCAGATTGCAACCCTATGATGTATATTCTCACGAAGCAACTGTTGGGGGGGAATACTCAAAGTGGATAGTCAGTTTACAAGAATTTGATTTGGAATTTGAAAAATCCAAATCAAAGAAATCCTTGGTTTTCCTTGAATTATTATGTGACTTCTCCTACACTGATATAAAAATTGTAGTAGAAGATTCTTTTGCTGACAAATCTCTCTTTCTTATTAGTGTGTTTGATCTGTGGTATGGAGACATCATTATATATCTCCAAACACAAACTTTTAGGCTAGAGTTATCCAAAACTGATCGTCGGTGAATCCGATACCAATCCCAACAATACAACATTATTGGTGACACTCTTTATCGTCGTGGTGCCAATTCTGTATTCTGACGTTGTTTAACTCTTCAAGAAGCTAAAAAAACTTTAAATGACTGCCATTATGGAGCATGTGGCAGTCACATTTCTGTGTATGCTACTGCCCAAAATATATTACGTGCTAGCTATTTTTGGCCATCAAATTTTAAAGACTACATCACTACAGTCTGAAGATTCCATTGACAAATTTATGAATGCAAAATGTGAGCACCTCTTGCTTCTCTTTACCCAATCATAGTTTTCGGTCCTTTTGCCAAATGGGGCATTGACTTCATCACTTGTCGCCCTCACTTGTCTAGGGGGCATGGATATATCATCCTTTCAGATGATTACTTTAAAAAATGGGCCCAGGCGATGCCTACATATAGAGACGATGACAAAACTGCAACTATTTTCATTTTCAATCACGTGATTGCTTGGTTTGGTGTCCCACAAGCTATTATTACATACCACAGTAGTCATTTCCATAACTTTATGATGGTCGAACTGTTCGCACATGTCGGCCTCCACCATGATAGCTCTACGCCGTATTATCCACAAGCTAATGGTTAGGTCGAAGCTATCAATAAAGTTTTAACCAATATTATTAAATGGATAGTTGGTATCCATAAAGGAAATTGGCACTCTATGCTCTTTTTAGCAATGTGCTCTTATCACGCAACTGTAAAAACATTAACCGGTTTTCCCCTTTTCAACTCGTTTATGGTTTGGAAGTCGTATTACCTATTGAATGTGAAATTCCATCTCTTAAATTAGCTATCGAATTATTACTTTCTACCTCTGCAGACGAAGAACACTTTGTGCATTTAGCCCATCTAGATGAAAATCGTTGTAATGTCGTATTAGCTAGTGAAGCTCAGCAGAAACATGTCAAAGCCCAATATGATCAAAATGTTAATCCTCGTACATATTCAGAAGGTGACCTAGTCTTGGTATATGATCAAGCACATGAAAGTCTAGGTGTAGAGAAATTTGAGCCCATGTGGCATGGCCCTTATATCATAAAACACATATTAGCTAAAGGTGCCTATGAGTTGATTGATTATGATGGTGTTCCTTTGAGAAAGCCCAGAATGGTCTTTACCTAAAGAAATCTTTTGCATAAATGTTTGGTGAATATTTGTGCATTATATACCATTTTCAGGTATTTTCGATAAATTAGTGTTTTTTACTGCTTCTCCTGCTTATCTCATTTTTACACTTGATTTGCATATGTCGATGTTTTCTTTGACTTACATTGGCTTTGCTGATGGCAGTAGTTGTAGTACTCAGAATTGATCTTTTGTAGCCTGGGTTATCTATTCACCCAATAACGAGCTTGTATCTATTCACGGAATATGTCTTGGTCAATCAATGAACAATATAGTAGAATATAGCGTTGTCATTGAGCTATTGGATGATGCCATTACATTTGGTATCCAACATTTGATCATTAAGTTAGATTCACAGCTCGTAGTATTGCATTTAAATGGTGTCTATTCAGTAAGGAGTTCAACCATGTTAAGGATGTTTTTACGAGTTCGTCTCTTGAAAAGACAATTTGATTATATCGAATATCAATATATTCCGAGATATTTAAACACGTTGACAGATGCACTAGAAAATCATGTGACTAATAGACATTTGCAACATTTTTAAATTAGAAACAATATTCATTCATACATTGATCGAGATAAACATAGATAAAAGTAGCATATTTTTCATTAAAATAGAGTTTGGGTGTGTCCACAAAATATGTCATCCGAGGACATAAGGCCCCGTGGCTAGTTTGTAGTTCCACTTATTTTTTGGGCTACAAGAATGGATTGTAATAGTTCTTCATAGTGTGATTACTCAATCGGGTTTTATTTTGCTTTGTGGTAATCACTACAATATGAAGCTTTCTAATTTTTGTCCAAGATTGTCTAAGTTTTCCAAACTTTTCTTCATCTTTGAAAGTGATATTGCTTATGAAGTTATTTATGCTACTGCTCTATGTTATGTGTGAGATTTTTCTATGAATTCTTTATAAATATTCTATTTGTTACATTTCAGGTTTGGTAGATGGAGTATATTCAATGATGGCATATGGCATGCAGAGGCACATGGTGTTCATCATTGGGTGATAAAATCATGATCATGCATGACATATGACATGTAGGAGGAATGTTTGGTGGCACTGGCCTACCAATTTATTTATTCTTGTAGAACGAAAGAACTTTTAGATTCAAGATCTCCAATATCTCGTTGGGGATGAATCCTGTGAGACCATTCATTCTTGAATCTAGTTTCTCCAAAGCTGTTAGGGTCCAAACAATGGAAGAGATTGTGTGGAACAATTTATGGTCATAGAGATGTAGGTAAACTAGTCATGGAATTGGTTAAATTTTTCAGACATGTACATACAGAGACAAATGACCCCTCGCCTCTGAAGCAGTGCAACATGATATAGTTAAATACGAAAACGAGGGGGTGGAGGAAAAATTGGAGGATCTTGAAATTGAATGGAGATTCCTTTTTCCCAACCTACTCATCATATATTCACTTCTATAATGCATGGTGAGGCATTTGGGTGAATTACATGATATGCTCAATCTCATGTCTAATTCTTGGTACTCTCTATGCCTTGAATCAATGTCAACAGTTTCACAATTTAGAAACCTGAAACTATAACAGTACCTTCAGTTTCCTATTACTGAATTCAAGTAGTAGACCGCTCCATTCTGCAACATAGTTATGTGGATTGCGATCCATTTTGCAAGACCATGTTAAATATAAAATATGAGCCTGTGAACAATATCCAAGATAAAAATAGAGAAATATATTTAGATTTGTGATCACAACTAATCCGATTTAGAACAATGAGCTTATATTAATTGTAGAGCACAAGTGAAACAATATCTAGCTCGGTTACATATGGAAAACTTGGCTTCAAAAAAATACATAATACTAACGTTGTATATTCAAATCGCATCGGAATCCATGCTTATAGTAACTATATTTGAAGTGAGTGATTGACCTTTTGGGGCATGCATCGATCTTGATCTGGATCCACTACATTCACAAGCTCCTCAACTAAATGATTATGAACTCCCTGTAGATGAAGAGTATGCATTGTGTACTCGATTAAAATATTTAGAGAGATGACACTAGAACTTGAAACCTAAGGTGTACCTGACACTCTTCCACTAGAACCTGAAACCTGAAACTTGTGGCAAACCTAGTCTGACGATAAAAAGCAACAACATGGTAATAAAATATTGGATGGGATGACGAAAATGGAGTGCGGGGATTGTTTGGGGCAAATAGTGTTTGCCCAACCAAACCCCGAAAAGAGAAAACCTTTGGCGTAACAAGGTACAAAATTTTAAAATCCCTAAAATGAACAAATCGATCACATAGATGTCTTATTAGTGTAATTTATGGTACAATAAAATTAATAAATTGATCATATCGATGTCTTATCAGTTTAATTTTCGGTCCAAAAAAAAACTTTTGAAAGGACTATAAGGTAACATCTACCACGTGAATGATTAATTGAGTTTGAACTTTATTTCCTAACAATCGTACACTGCATCATTTCATATTGAAAATTTCTCTGGAGTTTTCGCACAATTGATTGCTTTCCAACATGTTAAATAAAATTAATGTGGTTCGAGAATAATTTTAACAATTGTAATATGTAGTTGATCTAAAATTGGAGGAGAACTTCTCCTTCCTAAAAACTGATCGTCCTCTGACACTTTGCAAGTAAAAATGGGTCTTATAAAAAAAAGAAGTTTTAGGGTCTCTTCAATCATAATGAGTTAGTTTTCATGTGAACTTTAAACAAGAAACATATCATCATGAAAATCATAAGGGAAAACAAGAAGAGAGACAAAAAAAAAATTGTGATAGAGTTCACCCCTCCTGTGCTACATCTTCGAGCCTACTAACACAGTTAGACCACACCATAGATTCCAGTGATAAAAGAGTACATGAAATGTATTGAAAAATAAGTGGATAGTTTCCCCTTCAAGGAAACATTCTCCTAAAAATAACTCACTCTAAAAAGCATGACAACCTATAGTTAGTCATGAAACAGTCAACAAGAAAAGGGCTTTCCCATCAAGACCCTGTACTCCATTTGAATATGAGCATACATGTACAACAATTCCAAATTGAAGTACTAATAGAGAGCTTTCCTCAAAAAATACATAATGAGAAAATATAAACATGAGTTGCACCATAAATGTCATGACTGCTAAAGATAACATATGAAGGCTAGAAAACCCCTACAACGTCCTCTCCATGCTCAAAAGAATTCAAAAACTCCTTCAAATCACTGACTGTACCTTGCACCCTATGACTCTAAACTATAAAAACTCCTTCGAAAAGAGCTCCAATCAATAAACAGAGGCTTCCATTAGATTCATAATGTCTAACAACCCCTATCTGGGTTCTTCTTGGGCTCAAAAAGACCAAAAAATCATCAAGTTATGGCTCTCCCAAGTTTCCTGCTATTCGTCCTCCAAATTGGATAAACCTACAAAGAGAGTGACATTTTCGCCCTTTTATATGCTTGGAAGGTGAAAAATGTTCCCACCATTGGTGCAAATTTTTGCTTCATTAATTTTCCCAATAACCCTGTAGGCACAAAAACATGGCCACATGGTGCGCTATAAGGCCAGGGGTTGGGACAATAGTCTGTCCCCACCAATATTAGTGCCTTTTATGTTGGGTTTTTGGTCGCATGGGTTGATGTGGTCGGGGTTTGGGGCTAACTACCCACCCCCACCATGCTAGCTCTTGAATGTATAGCCCATGGTTATGTGTCAGCACCGTAACGTGGGGCTAGGCCTCAACTTCGCCCCCACTTTGGTAGCACCCACCTAAACTGTGTAGGGTCATATGGCTTCCATGAAACATGGGGCTAGGGCCTACAACCCACCCCCTCTTCCAAGCACCTCTCCTTTGTGCCATGTTCCTGTGGGAGTTCTTATGACTAAGCACTAGGGCTCATCCCTAAACCATCTCCAACATCACTCTCAGTCCGGCGGAAATGCACATGACCAAGAGCTATTGGGTGTGAACCCTGATTATCTTCTTTATTTAGAGGTTTTGCCACATTGGACACCAGTTCGTAATGTGACAGCAACGTCACCCGTAAAATGTACGCTGCAAGGGGGGTTCACAAGGGCAATTGCGATCTTTAGGAGGCCCCCCTTGGCGAGGGATTGGGGGCAGTGCCCCCGAAGCTAAAAATAGATGTAAAATTTCCTTGTAAAATTTTGTAATTTTGTAGTCAATATGGGTCGTTCATTAGGCAAAGATCTAACGGTATAGGTTATGTTTAATTTAGGGTTTTTTCCCTAGAAGGAAACCCCTCGCTATAAATGAGGGAATTGTATTGCGTCTATGTATATCTGTATTCTGAGCGAGAAAGAGAGAGGATATTGTGTGAGAGCGAAGAGATTTGTTATAGGTTGTATCTCTTCAGTTTGTTGGATACTATAAAAGGAAGGACTGGCTATTTCTCCGTGGACGTAGCCCAAATTGGGTGAGCCACGTATATCTTTGTCGCTCTTGTTTTATGAATTTTCTGTGTTTATATTTCTGCAATATATTTTATGTTTTCCATTGCTCTGTAATATATAATTCTCTAAAAATTGGTATCAGAGCTGAAGGTTTATTGGGCTAATAAACTCGCAGGAGAGAAGGGTTCCTGGTTCGAGTGGGAGCAATGGCGAAAGATGGTAGGTTTACGGTCGAAAATTTAATGGCCAAAACTACCAGCTATGGAAGATGCATATGGAAGATTATCTGTATCAGAGAGATATGTACCTACCATTGAGCGGAAAGACAAAGAAGCCGGCGAGTATGAAAGACAAAGAATGGGATATTCTCGACAGAAAGGCACTTGGAACAATACGACTATGATTAGCGGCGTCGGTAGCCTTCAATATTTCAAGGGAAACAAAAACAGAGGATTTAATGAAGGCATTGGCCAAACTATATGAAAAACCCTTGGCCTCAAATAAGGTATTTCTTGTGAAGCGTTTATTTAATATGAAGATGTCAGAAGGTGGATTTGTTGCTGATCATTTAAACGAATTTAATACAGTTATCAGTTAGTTAAGTTTCGTAGGGGTAACTTTTGATGATGAAGTTAGGGCTCTGTTATTTCTATGCTCATTTCTAGAAAGTTGGAATGGTTTAGTTATGGGCATTAGTAACTCTATCTCTGGATCTAGTACTTTAAAGTTTGTTGATGTTGTCAGTGCAATCCTTAGTGAGGAAATGTAGTGGAAAAGCTCTGGTGAGACATCGAGGAATGTTTTGACTGTAGAGACTAGGGGAAGAAAAATGGAAAGAGGAAAGAGCCCAGGATATCGCAGTAAGTTGAGGAAAAGCATATCCAAGTCCAGATCGGGGATAGTGTGTTGGAAATGCTGGAAGAAAGGACACCTGAAGAAAGACTACAAGTATCAAAAGGGAAAAGAAGGAGACACGTAGTAAGAAAACAATCATGAAGAAAATATGAAAGGTGACGTGTTGCAAGATGCTTTGATTATTTCATTATAAAATATTATTGATACCTGGGTGGTATATTGAGGAGCCTCATTCCATGCCGCACTTGATAGGAAACATCTTCATAATTATGCTCAAGGAGATTTTGGACAAGTTAGATTGGGTGATGATAAACCCTGTAAAATCATTAGAATGGGTACAGCTTTCATAAAACAATAGAATGGAAATCAATGGCTATTGGAGGAGGTAAGGCATGTTCTAGATCTGAAGAAAAATATGATTTCAACAGGGAAATTAGGGGGAAGGTTGTGTGACTACGTTTACAGATAAAACCTGGAAGTTCAGTAAAGGATCCCTGGTAATAGAAAAAGGAGAAAAGGTTGGTACATTGTATTTATGCAATGGTATTTCTAATTTTGTTAATGATTTAACCTCTACATGAGAAGATATGGCATTGTGTCATCATAAGCTTGGGCACATGAGTGAGAAGGGGATGTAGATTATTCACTCAAGAAATTTGTTGCCAGGTTTGAAGCATGTTGATTTAAAATTATGTAAGAATTGTGTTTATGGAAAACGGAAGAGAGTCAGATTCCTCAGAGTTAGGAAAGAAAAGAAGAGAGAAAAATTAGAGCTTATGCATACAGATGAATGGGGACCTTCTGAGGTATCATCTCTCAGTGGCTCTTGTTATTATGTTACTTTTATTGATGATGCAACTAGAAAAACCTGGATTTATTGTATTCGGAATAAATCTGATGTATTTGATACTTTCAAGCAATGGAAAGCTTTGGTTGAAAATGAGACAGGAAAAAGGTTGAAGTGTCTCAGATCATCAAATGGAGGTGAATATTGCAGCAAACAGTTTGATAGGTACTGTTCAGAGAATGGAATTCGCATAGAGAAGACAATTCCAGCAACACCACAAGAAAATGGTGTGTCAGAAAGGATGAACAGGACAATCATGGAGTGTGCAAGGTGCATGAGATTGCATGCAAGATTTCCTTTACGATTTTGGGAAGATGTTGCAGATACTGTTGTTTATCTAATAAACATAAGCCCTTCAAGTTTCATGGATGGTGGTATTCCAGAAGAGGCATGGACAGGTAAAAAAGTAAACTACTCATTTTTAAAGACTTTTGGTTGTGAATCCTTTGTCCACATTAACAAAGAAAATAGAACAAAGCTTGAGGAAAAATCAAATAAATGTACCTTTATTGGATATGGTGTTAATGATTTTGGTTATCGCTTTTATGATTATGAGAAACACAAAATCATTAGAAGCAGAGATGTCATATCCAATGAAAAGGTTATGTAAAAGGATTAGTTGCAGGAAAAAGAAAACAGAGAATACATAGTGCTTGATGAGATCATAGAAAAAGTGATGGTGCCTGAAAATCATAATGATCATTAGCTAGAACAACAACAGTAACCACAACATCAACAAGCACCTCAAACACTTGAAAGTGGTGTTAGAAGATCTACCAGGACAAGTAGACCCCTTGAACAATACTCTCCTTCATTATATTATGTATTGTTGACTAATTCTGGTGAACCATAAAGTTATGAAGAAGCAGTGCAGGTAGAAACTAGGAAGATGTGGGAGAAGGCCATGAAAGAAGAGATGGACTCATTAGCACATAACCAGACATGGGACTTAGTCAGGTTGCCTGCAGGTAAAACAACATTGCAGAATAAATGGGTTCACAAGTTGAAGGAAGAAGATGGAGGTAGAAAAAGATATAAAGCTAGACTTGTGTAGAAGGGGTTTGCACAGAAAAAGGGTATAGACATTGATGAGATATTTTCTCCTATTCTTAAAATGACTTCAATCAGAACCATTTTAAGTCTAGTAGAAGCTGAAGATTTGCATCTTGAGCAGTTACATGTAAAGACAACCTTTCTCCATGGGGATTTGGAGGAAGAGATATATATGCAGTAGCCACAAGGATATGAGGTAAAAGGGAAGGAGAAACTAGTGTGCAGGTTGAAGAAGAGCTTTTATGGCTTAAAACAAGCTCCAAGGCAGTGGTATCTAAAATTTGACAGGTTTATGTCTGAACAAGACTATACTAGATGTCACTTTGATCATTGTGTTTATCTCAAAAGGAAAAATGATTGCAGCTATATTATATTGTTATTGTATGTAGATGAAATGCTTGTTGCAAGTTCTAACATGTAGGAAATAAATGTGCTCAAAAGAAAATTGGCAAACTCATTTGCAATGAAGGATTTGGGTGTTGCAAAACAAATCCTTGGCATGAAAATAACTAGAGATAGGAAGAATCGCAAATTAACTTTGTCTCAGAGTGAGTACATACAGAAGGTGCTGAAAAGGTTTAATATGTAGAATGCAAAACCAGTTAGTATACCTTTGTCTAGCCATTTCAAACTAGGTAAGGAAATGCGTCCCAAGACTCAGGAAGAAATGGATTATATGTCTAAAGTTCCATATGCATCAATAGTTCGAAGCTTAATGTATGCAATGGTCTGTACAAGGCATGATATTGCACATGCAGTGGGAGTTGTAAGCAGGTACATGAACAATCCAGGAAAAGAACATTGGATGGTAGTGAAGTGGATTCTCAAGTATTTGAGAGGTACCACAAATCAAGCATTATGCTTTGGTGGTTCAAACACTGCTCTACAAGGATATGTTGATGCAGATATGGCGGGTGATAGAGATAACAGGAGGAGAACCACAGGGTATGTGCTTACTGTCGGTGGAACAACTGTCAATCGGGTCTCAAAACTACAAAGTGTTATTGCACTCTCAACAACATAAGTAGAGTATGTTGCTGCTACAGAGGCTAGTAAAGAAATGATTTGGTTACAAAGATTTCTAGATGAATTGGCTAAGAAGTAGGAGTTGGGCATGTTATATAGTGACAGCCAGAGTTCCATACATATTGCAAAGAACTATTCCAAGACTAAACATATAAAGCTCAAGTACCATTTCATACGGTCAACATTGGAAGATGGACAGTTGAAGCTGGAAAAGATACACACTAGCTAGAATCCTACAAATATGTTAACAAAAGTTGTAACCAGGGAGAAACTGAGATTCTGCTCAGTTTCAATTGGTCTTCAAGTACGATGAAGAATATGAAAAATAACCAGGTCCAAAGTCGAGTGATTGTCCAGCAAATGAAGCAGAGGTGGAATTTCTATAATCAGTCTCCAAGTGGGAGATTGTTTGGTGTGGAGCCTGATTATCTTATTTATTTAGAGTTATTGCCACATTGGACCCTAGTTCGTAGAGTGGTGGCAACATTTCCCATAAAAAGTGCGCTGCAAGGGAGGTCTAGGGGAGGCAACTGTGATCTTTGGGAGCCTCCCCCCCCCAGCGGGGGATCAGGGCAACGCCCTCGAAGCTAAAAATAGATGTAAAATTTCCTTGTAAAATGTTGTAATTTCGTAGTCAATTTGGGTCATTCATTAGGTGAAGATCTGATGGTAGAAGTTATGTTTAATTTAGGGTTTTTTTTCCCGAGAATGCAACTCCTTGCTATATATGAGGGAATTGTATTGCGTCTATATATATCTGTATTCTGAGTGAGAAAGAGAGAGGAGATTTTGTGAGAGCGAAGAGGGAATTACAACGGATCTGTTGTAGTTTGTATCTCTTAAGTTTGATGGATAATATAAAAGGAAGGACTGATTGTTTCTCTGTGGACGTAGCCCAAATTGGGTGAACCACGTATATCTGTGTCACTCTTGTATTATGCATCTTCTATGTTTGTATTATGCAATATATTTTATGTGTTCCATTGATCTATGATATATAATTCTCTAAAAAGAGCTAGGGCTAAAGTCTAGTCCTCTTCGCTAATGCTCTATTCTGGTTTGTGCTTTGTCTTGTGGGTGGTTAATATGACCAGGGGCCAATCCCCTCTACTCTTCTCCATCTGCATCAGGGTTTTATGGTGATGCACAAGACTAGGGGTTGGGGCTCACCACCCAACCCCACTCCCAACGTGCCATAAATTAGCCCTTAAATATATGTGGCAACATATATAGGTTAAGACCCATCATGCAGGAGAGTTGGTAAGGCTCAGAATTTGGAAGTAGAAGGTTACCCATTCGAACCCTCTCGAGGTCATCCGACCCTTAAGAAATGTTTTGGCTAATGAGGAGGCAGCGCGTGGCGACCTTACTTTGGGCTATGTGGTATCCTCCCATTGGGCCACCAAAACAAAATTTGACCAATGAAAATGTGCCAACCTGCACCTATACGAGCTCACCACATGCAAAGTCATGATTGTTTGACCGTATGCCTAGTAGGCATGTTGACATCAATAGTACAGCCTGCCCTGTCAGCAGCCCAGTCAGCACACATGCAAGTTATTTTGTTGTTGAGCCAAATGATCATAACATCATAACTTCATCATATGACATTAGATTGAGGTGATTCAAGTGTCATTGAAATCATAACGATGGAAATTACAATTTGACGCTAGTTTCAAAACGTTCTAGGCAATTTCATTTTTTAGCAAAAAATTGATCTCTAGATCATACCTCCCCACTAGGAACTTTTGGAATCCAAAAAAAAATGAGGAAAAATATCAAAACTTCCCAAATCTCAATCCTTAATGTCATGTTTTCAATTGGTGCCTTCAAGCTCCAATCAAGGTACTCCACCTATCCTCTGCTTGAAGTCCTCACCTTCCTATCAAGAACTGAGCCACAATTCTTAAAACCATGCAAGAAAAATAAAAACATTGATGGATGGCATCTGAACATTCTCTCCAAATCCATCTTTCAAGGCTCAAACAACTTCATAATTAAGTCCCCTTGTTGAAGACAAACTTGACTTTCCATCTTGGAAACCATAAACAATTCAAACTTTTTCCACGCACTATTTCAAACTTTTCTTTATTGTCCTCAAACTGTGCTTGTACACAAAAGTACTATGGTTGCAATAATTCAATGACACATGTGGATTTGTCCACAAAACATAGTAACTTATTGTACAATATTTATCAAATATTTTATTCACAACAAGATTCATCTTGAAACACTTGTATCAATGAGTAAATTACACAATTGGAGACATTGTTAAGAAGGGTTTCGGCATAAATCACATGTATAAAACATTTGTTGGCGCGTTTCGAACCAACCAGTGCGGTTCATCCCAGTGTTCATACAATTTTCATCCCAAAAATTCCTCAAACAATTGGACTCATAAACAAGCCAACATAACATGACATGTCAATGAAAAACATACTTTTTGCAACTAGTGATTATTCTTATTTCACTTTATAAAATAGCCAAAACAGGTAATGAACAACAAGTATTTACAATTTAGAAAGCAACTAACTATACAAACAGTCTAGCCAATCTTTGCCTCTCCTAGGCTTATTGGTTCTATTTATACATCTTCTTTGCTTTGAAGGTTGCCTTAGGAACTATGCCAGTATCCTCTTTTCCACATGTTTCTTTCCTTGCATTGGTTTGCATAACCTCTTTATCCTTCTTGGGACGAAATTTTAGATGAAGTTTCCAACACCTTTCATTCCCATGCCCATTCATGTTACAATGGGTACATAAATACTTTCGCTTGCCCATTGACAAGGAAGTATTCAAATTTGAGGGGGGTTCTTCATGCTTGATGCCAAGAATTTGGTCCATTCTTTTGACAATCACTTTGTGTTGCTCACGATCAGCCATGCAATGGTCAACTACATTACAAAAGGTGCAAGGATACATGTCCCACAAATAATCAAAATTACCAACATTTTGAAAGTTCCCATGACATTTATACATGTCCCTTGGGTTGTAACTTTGATGATGAGGATTGGATGATGACATACAAAGTCCTTTGAAACATTCATCTCTCTTGGGACATAAATTACCATTATCAATACCATCTTGGTGTGACATATCATCATCTGATGATTTCTTTGAATCAAAAAGTTTAGAACAATCTCCAAACTCTCTATGACCATAACCCAATCCTTCATATCTTGGTCTCTCCTTTACCTCGGTAGGATTGGTAATACATTGGCCATTGATTATGAGGCCTCCTCCTTAATAACCCATCTAAGCTAGCAACTCATACCAATGCCTTTAGTATGTCTTTCAAAGGCCGCAAAAGATGTGTTATCAACATAAACTAAAGGATTTGAACTTGAGATGTTGATTACCTCCTTGGATTTTCCACCCATATTTCCTGCTTCAAATGCTGATGACGAATTTGAAGATGACTCAAGCCACCCACTTTTACCAGCAGGTATATAATGAGAATCTTTGAGATGCTGACAAAACTCACAAGCATCATTCTCCACATAAGGTCCACGACCTATGTTTGGACCATGCGCACAAATTGGTTTCACTTTTGGAGGAATTCTTCATTGATTTTCGAGTGGAACTTTCACCAACTTATTCCTCAAGCACATGCTGCAACTAAAGGCACATATGCCTGTTCTCCTCTTCAACAACTTCAAGCAATCTCCTCAATTCAACATTCTGCATTCAAAGAGACATGTTCATCTCCTCTAGATCATGGAGACTTTCAAGCTCCTTTCCCATACTTGCAACTTGGTAAGAACCAACTCTGATACCAATTGAACTGAAATTGGAGGAGAATTTCTCCCTCCTAAAAATGAACCATCCTCTGACGCTTTGTAAGTAAAAATGGGTCTTATGAAAAAAACAAGTTATATGATCTCTTCAAGGATAATGAGTTAGTTTTCATGTGAAATTTAAACAAGAAACATATCATCATGAAACGCATAAAGGAAAACAGGAAGAGAGACAAAACATAATTTGGTGATGGAATTCACCCCTCTTAGGCTACATCTCCGGCCTTGATAACACAACTAGACCACCCCATAGATTTTAGCGATAAAAGATTTGATCAATGTGTTGACAAATGAGTGGCTAGTTTCTCCTTCAGGGAAACATTGTCCAGCAAAGAAATATAAGCCTCAAAATAATAAGAACCTACGGTCAGTCATGAAATAGTCAACAAGAAAAGTGCTTTCCCATCAAGACCCTGTACTCCATCTGAAAATGATTATACATGTACAAAAATTCCACATTGAAGTACTAATAGAGAGCTTTCCTTAAAAAACCATAATGAGAAAAGATAAACATGAGCTGCACCATAGATGTCACGACCACTGCAGATAACATATGAAGGCTAGAAAACCCCTACAAGGTCCTCTCCATGCTCAAAAGCATTCAAAAATTGCTTCAAACCACTTATTGTACCTTGCACCCTATGATTCAAACCCGGAAAAATTCCTTCCATAAGGGCTCGGATCAGTAAACAAAGGCTTCCATTGAATTCAAGATGTCCAACAACCCATATATGGGTTCTTCTTGGGATCAAAAAGACCAAAAAATCATCAAGTTATGGCCCTCCTAAGTTTCCTACTATTCATCCTCCAAATTGGATCAACCTACAAAGAGAGAGACATTTTCGCCCTTTTATCCGTTCGGAAGGCAACAAATTCGCTCGTCATTAGTGTGAATTGTTGCTTCATTATTTTTTCCAATAACCTCATAGGTGAAAAAACATGGCCACATGGCACGCCATAATGCCAGGGGTTGGGCCAATGGTCTGCCCCCGCTGGTTATGGCACCTTTTCTGGTTGGTTGTTGGTCGCATGGGTTGATGTGGTCGGGGGTTGAGGCTAACCGGTCGCTCCTGCCGCGCTAGCTCCCGAATCTATAGTCCGTGGTTATGCACCGACACCGTGACCTGGGGCATATGGTTTTCACGAAACCTAGGGCTAGGGCCTACAACCGACCCCCTTCGCCAAGCGCCTCTTCTCTGCGCCGTGGTCCTGTGGGAGTTCTCGTGACCAAGGGCTGGGGCTGGTCACTAAGCCCTCTCCAATTGCGCTCTCGGTCCGGTGGAAATGCACATGACCATGAGCCAGGGCTAAAGTCTAACCCTCTCTACCAACATTCCATTCTAGCTTGTGTTTGGCCTGTGGGTGGTTAATATGACTGGGGATTGGTCCACGCTACTCTTCTCCGTCCACGTCATGTTTTTATGGTGATGCAGAAGACCGGGGGTCGAGGCGCACCACTTGACCCCTCTTCAAACACAGCATAACGTATCCCTTAAATATATGTGGAAACGCATATAGGTTAAGACCTATCGTGCAGGAGAGTTGGTAAGGCTCAAACTTTGTAAGTGGCAAGTCACCCATTTGAACTCTGCCGAGGCCATCCGACCCTTATGAAAATTTTTGGCCAGTGTGGAGGCACCACGTGGCGCCTCCAGTTCGACCCCGAGGAAGCCTCCCATTGGGCCAGCAAAACAAAATTCGACTGATGAAAATGTACTAACCTGCAACTGTAAGATGCTGCCAGTTAGCAAGTCGTGATTGGTCAATCGTACGCCCAATAGGCATGCTGACATCAGCAGTACGGACTACCTAGTCATCATTCTAGTTAGCACACCTTCGAATTTTTCCGTCGTTGAGCCAAATGATCAAAACATCCTAACTTTGTCATACGGCATCAGATCGAGGTGATTCAAGTGTCGTTGGAATCAAAACGACGAACACTACGACTTGACACCAATTTCGAAACATTCTTGGCACTTTTATTTTTTTAGCAAAATTTTAATCTTCATATCAGCAGTGGAACTGTTACTAACTTGCCTCTTATGCAAAAAGCAATTGATAGAAAAATAATCCTCATGAGAATAATTATAGAGTAGTATAATATAAAATTACTGTAATAAAAAATCTTGGAACATAAATTATGTTAAAAAATTAGGTCTCATATGGTTTAAATTATACTAAAAAAATTAGTCTCATATGATTTGTGTAATCACTTGACTACACATAAGATACAAAATTGTGAGAAAAAAACAAAAGTTTAACTTGTTTACTTATTGTTTGCTTTGTCATTTTGTTGTGCCCCAAGGCTTAGTGAATTTGTTCATGTAAAATACATCATACTAAAAATTATAACTTAGTTTAAACCAGAAAAGCTATAACATGTTGAATTGTAAAAACCTTACATATACATCTATGGTATTTAACAATAACTAGGTTTTACCATAAATCTCATTTTTAATTATGAGAACGTAGAACATTTTGTAGTTATTTTTTACAATACATATACTATGTGTTATATTGTTTATATTACATAGTTAAGAATGAATTGACAATATGTCATATTTTCACCTAAATATCATTATCTATATATAAAAAAGGTAAAATATAATATATATATAAAAATAAAATATATTACTATACAATAATAATTATATAAATTTAATATTATTTAATAATTATAAATATTATAATGCAAATTCATTTCATATAATAATTATAATATTTTTAATTATTTATAAAAAAATTCCAAATATTATATAATGGATTATATATTTTTTAAATATTTTATTTAAAAAAAACTAATAATCAAATTATAATATTTTATATTTGAAAAAACAAACATATTTAATCAAACCTCAATAATAACCCTTATAAACTCTGAAATCACTTTATTATTAATAAAAATTAAGTCATTTTTCACTTTCCACTTAATATTAAAGCAATTCCTTTTCGTTCACACAATAATAATTTAGTTGTTATAACTTACAATCATGGGTAACACAACCATCTACCAGGTTTCTCGAACACAGTCAAGCTACACAAAGGTCAAACACAGTCAAGCTACACAAAGGTTTTAATCATTCTGGGTAAATCACATAATAAAGATTTCTGCCAACGCGTTTTGAACCAACTAATGTGGTTCATCGTCAGGACAAGTTGAAAATACAGATCTAGCTCAACGTTATAAATAGTCCAGGCAGAGACTCCAACGGCTAAAAAACTCTAACGGCTACTTAATCCTTCAAGAATCCCAGTCAAACTTCCTTTAATTA
>APFE030998633.1:22576-67418 GCA_000404065.3 Pinus taeda | reverse complement strand
CCCCGCCTTGGCTTTTTCCTTTGGGCTTCAGATTTGCAGATCCAAAGTCTCGCTTCTTCTGTTTGAACTTTTGCTCGATTTTGACAGCGTATCGGTATGCTGTGCCGAGTGAAGAGATGTTCAAGAACACCATCTCTTCCTGGATGTATCTGTGTAGGCAACCGCGGTATTTGAGTACCAGATGCAACTCAGAATCTTTGATACCCAACTGTGTACGAAGGGTATGAAAAATGTTTGTGAACTCTGGCACATCTTGGTCTCGTCCTTGCCACAGTGTGGTCCATTTGATGTATTTGTCCTCATAGCTTTTGACAGGTTAGTAATGCTCCTTGATGGCATCTCGGAATGAATCCCAAGTTGGTGTGGCTGAAAATAGTGAGCCTGTGCTTTTATCCTTCTGCTCGCAGTAGGTTTCCTACCAATCCTTTACGTGGGGGGCTTCTTTGAGAAGAGTGAAAACAATCTTTTTCTGACTTGAGAATTCATGAACAGAAAAATACCCTTCTAGCAGATTTAACCATTTATCTACCGCATCTGCGTCTATTTGACCCTCGAATATGTTGATTTCAAAATTATCTTGTACCTTACGGTGGGATCGTCAGTAGTGGGATCCGCACAGGCTGTGAACCTTCAAAGGGAACTTGGTCAAGTAGCAAGGGCATAGAAATGGAAAACTTATCTGAATCTAGGTCGTTTTTGACCTTCGCCTTCCCCTTCCATGGAGGGGTATAGTCAGGTAGCTTTTTCTTTGTGATGTGCTCCACTCCCTCAGCATCTATGTCTTTTGTGCCCTAGCCTTCCTTCGCCTCCAGGTCAACTACCTTCTCAGGATGCTTGTCTTTCTTTTGTTTCTATGCTACAAAATGCTTCCTATGGGATTCGCGCACTAGTGCTGACTTTTTCAGCTTATCCTTATTTGGTTTAGCTATCTGGGTTTCTCTTGTAGGGGTAAGCTTCAGCCTAGGCGACCTCAGCGCCGTAGGAATAGGAGCCAGAGTTTCCATACTCACCACTTCCGTGGTGACTCCCTTAGAGGCAACATCGCCACCAATATTTAGGGTTTCTACAGGGCTTGGTCCAACAATATTTTCAAGAATGAACCTCTGATTCAACTCAGACAACTTAGAAAAACAAGGCTCGCAACTAAATCCTCCCTATACTATTGGTTCAAAGGTGATAGACAACACAACTCAACAAAAACTCTAAGGGTGCAAAGTCCTCTGTTGGACTGACATGCATAATTTATGGGGGTTTTGAATTTTAATTTGACCATTCCCCCCAAATTATGACAATTAATGTTGTTTTGGAGGTAGATCTTCAAATATTTTTGCCTTAAATGCCGCCAGCCCGCTCCTTTTAACCGTCTTTTGGTTGTCAAGTCATGAACAATGACTCCAATGGTCACTTTTCTACTGTGCTACACAAATCCTTCGTCCATAGCACAGCTTCTTGTGTGTAGCTTCATAGGTTGGATCTTCATCATCTTCCACTTAGCCCACCTACTGCATAGTCTGCCAACCCTGGGAGTGTAATTTATAGTCCCGTGTTCCCTTAAAACTGCCTAGAGCACTAATATTTTCCTGCCGCCATACATTCATTGTGTAGGATCCCCTGTATATAGCTTCAATCAACTTCCATTCACTCTTCCTGGAAAATGTTCCCCATTTAGCATCACAAGTTGAACTGTGCCTCCATCTATAATCTCTTTGATAATATATGGCCCTAGCCAATGTATCTGAAATTTTCTCGAAAACTTAGTGAACTTGCAATCATATAACAAGACAAGGTCATTTAACTTGAATGTACGGAGCTTGATGTGGCGATCGTGCCAGGATTTTTCACATTCCTTCTGTACTTTCTAATGGAATCTCGTGAAGAACTAATCCTCTTCAAGCTCCATCAGTTGCACGAGCCATTCCTCCAAGGCTTCACGATCTGCCATACCTGTGGGAGCTGCTATGCGTAGAATATGCACAATATACTCCATTGGCATTACAACTTCCACACCATAGACCAATCTAAATGACGTTTGTCCCTTCAGCTTCTTGCAAGTAGTCCGATAAGCCCATAGCACTGCAGGTACGCACACATGCCAATAATTTCGTTGCATGTTGCAGATCTTTATCAACGCGTTCTCCAAAATCTTGTTGAAGGCCTCAATAGTTCCTTTGGCCCATGAGTGATATGCTATACTCTTCTTATGGTAGACTTGGAATTCCTCTATTAACGTGTTTATTGTTTCATTTATAAAGTGCATGCCTTTGTCACTCATCAACATTTTGGACATCCAAACCTAGTTAAGACATACTCAAACAAAAACTTTGCTACTATATCTCGTATAAAACCCTTAACCAGTTGTACCTCTACCCATTTGGTTAGATATTCCATCATGATGATGATATAATGCACACCAGTTTTCTTCCATGGGGGCTGAATTGGTCCAACAAAGTCAATCGCCCATTTTTAAAATGGCTGCAAGGATACTTGAGGTTTTAGTGGCAACTCATCCCTTTGTGATGGTCTTCCAGTTCTTTGACATGCATCACATGCCCTACAATATGCCTTAGAATCCTTGTGTAGCATTGGACACCATAGCCCTGCGTGCAAAATATTCTACGTAGTCGCCTTTCCTACATAATGTCCTCCTGCGACCCCTCCATGAGCTTCAACGAGAATGCTATCCCTCTCAAAATTTGGCACATATCTTCACAATATTTCATTAGCACCCATCTTATGCAAATGTCCCACAATCACTGAAAAGTTTTCCGCACACACTACAAGTTCCTTCTTTTGCTGACTTGTATACCCTTTTGGTTTCATCCCCATAGAAAAAAAGTGAATAATTTCTACAAAGTGAGTATCAGCTACGTGCATTGCGAAGCGCTACACATTTGGCATCCCTTCCCCCAAATTATTGGGCTCCTCTCTGATTTCAATCCGCGATAGATTGTCAGGCCCTGTATTTAACCTCCTTGGCTTCACAATTACTCAAATTCATATTCCCAGAATAATAGAAACCATATCTAGATCATCGCCCCCAACACAAGCTTATTGACCAGGTATTTCAAAGTAGAATGATATGTATAAATCTTGAAATTCCCTCCTAACAGATAGTGTCTAAACTTCTGCAGTGCATACACCATGGCTAATCCTTCGCATTCAGTTGTTGAGTAATTCTTCTCGGCCTTTGACAATTTCCAACTCGCTAAGGCTATAGAATGGTCCATTTACCCTTCACTGGCTTGCATTAACACTGCACCCAACACAATGCAGGAGGCATCCACGTGTACATAAAATTCCTTCTTCCAACCTGGGAATACTAAGATCAAGGTGGTGACCATCTTTTCTTTCAAGACATCTAAGTTACACTGGCATTCTTCATCCGAATAGAATGTTGTGTCCTTCTTCAATAGTTTCTCCATAGGCGTGGCAATCTGAGCATATGATTTGATAAATTTTCTATAATATCCCATATGTCCTAGCGTTGTACGCAACTGCTTCACACTTCTTGGGGCCTCCAGATTCACTATCACTACAATCTTGGTAGGGTCCACCATCAACCCTTGCTTGCACACCACATGACCCAAGAAAATTTCAAAGGGAACACAAAATAGGCATTTCTTCAAATTCAACATGATTTGATAGCTGTGACACATATCAAACATTAAGCGTAGACTTGCTACATGGCACTTCATTAAACCAAACATCGTCTAATCATCAAAGTATACTTCCAAGAACTTATGGATGAACTCCTTAAACACTGCTATAACCACGCAAGAGAATATTGCAAGCGCATTCTTGAGTCCAAATGGCATCACAGTATACTAGAAGCAACCTCATTCCATCATGAAGGTTGTTTTTCTCTTATCCTCTTGTGTTGGCTTGACCTAGGTTTAGCGTTAATTAGCCAAACAAATGCCTAGACTACTGGCCCTTTCGACATCAGCCTGCGGAGCGCGGACTGAAGTCTCACCAGAAGCAGTATGGGGGGATGCTGGAACAAAGTTTCCACACCCTGAGATGGTTGTGATGTCATTTGATGTGTTCTATCCCTGACTTCGTGCAGGTCACTTCGCTCTAGGACTTGTAAGACAAACCCTCTATTATGGCCTTCAATACCTTCGCAAAAGTATACGATTGACCTTTGCACAACCCTAACCTGTGGCTTAGGTATTTTTGCGCAGCTACGACAGTGTGCCGTGTAGATTCCCCAATTATCCTAAGTGATTTACTTATCTCTTCCAGTACTTAACGTTAACACCACATAAGCATATATTCGTGATTGTGTTTGACTATTCAATGTAATTGCATTCATTCGCGCATCATATAAGCATAATAAAGGAAATTCATACATGAAATATCCAAACACATCAACAGAACAAAGACACATAAATTTCAGAATAACTCCTTTTATTAATATCTTCCAAGTGTTTACAGACTCATTCCATCTTGCACACACAGCTACAGGGGTCCACGCACTTAGCTGCGGAATTCTACCCTAGGCCTTTGCGCACTCAGCTGCAAAGCCTCTACCTACACTACGACCTAAGACTTAGACTTCTTCTTCATAGCTATCACTCTATTACATGATCTTCCATTCTATTACTTCTATCTATAAACTACTTAGAGCTTAGCTCTTTTTATACAATCTCATGGTTTGTGGACCATGGGTAGATCTCTTACAACTGACTTTACTTTACAAAACAAAGGGCAGGCTACCCTTTTTGGCACATACACCATTGTGCTCTGCGACCACAAAATGGGGAGTAATTTTTAATTATATTACAAAAATTGACTTAAACATGGGCTTTTAGCCCCAAAACTGTCCTTGGGGGATCCCTCTCCCAACATGCCCCCAACACAAACATTGTGACTTGCCCTCGAGTCACTCGGTAGGCACGAAGAACTTTGCGTGAAGCTCGTTTAGCTCGACCCAGGTGACTGCAACATCGGCCATGCACTGAGTTGTTGCCTGCTTCGCATCTTCAACTGTCCTCTTGGTCACTGCTCATGTGCTGTCAGCCTAAAGCTTTTGCTGCGTCGCTTGAAGAGTCGTAAGCTTGCCTTCAATATTTCCTGTGACTACGTAAGCTTCCTCCAGCTAGGGCTTTAGTCACACCTTCAGCACTACTTCTTTATGCAGTGTTGTGTCCACCTGTTCCTTCAGCTTGGCTAACCTTTGTGTTAGCGTGATGGTTCATGCTGTGCCCTTAACTTCATCATAGCATTGTTGAAGTTTGCGTGCTTCTATCTCTAGCCTCTGGATGTTTGGGTCCTCCTGCAAAGTAGTCAGGACCTCAAACGATTGTTTGAAAAACTATTTGGAGTCTGCTACTGCACTCTCCACCATCGCGACTGCCGCTGTGATAGCGACTGCCCACTGTTCCTTTACCTCTGGTTGTGTTGAAGGCTGGGCCCTCAACTGGAGCTTTGTAATCTGTAGGTTCAACTACAACTGAACTTGTACCATCTCTTTCCATGTGTCACGCACCCCTGTGGCCAATTTGTGGATGCAAACCTCGACTGACTCCTACTCTGGAATGGCCAACTATGGGACCATTATGCATGCCTCTTCCATGACTTGCATGATCTTCTTGCTCTGGTTGGTTGTCTCAGCCTCAGCGACTGTTGGCTTATTGGGGCTTGACCTAGGTTCAAAATTGTTTTAGCCAAACAAATCCTGAAACTAATGGCCCTTTCGGCAATAGTCTGTGGAGCGCGGACTGAGGTCTCACCCGAGGTAGTATGGGAGGCTATTGGAACTAGGTTTCCGCACCCTAGGGATGTCTTGATGAGGTCTGGAAAGTTCGCGAATCGATCCTACGCGTTGCGCTACTTCCGTGCAACCATCTATTCAGTGAAACTACCTTCACGTGGCTAGATTGATGAGTGCGAATGTTCTTTACCCTTTATATGCTTAGTATTATTATAGATCTTGAATTAAATTAAGTAGGCCCAATACTTTTAGTTACCATTTAACATAAACAGACATGCGCACAATCATAAACCATAAACAGATGCGTAAACCAAAATATAGAAACATATACACAATATTCCAAAACCAACTTATATTTATTAATTCCTTTTCTAGTTACAATCCACTTCCTACCCTGCGCACACAACTGTAGGGGTCCGCGCACACAGTTGTGGACTCTACTAGGCCTCTGCGCACATAGTTGTAGAGCCTCTTCTACTAATACAACCTACGAATCGGACTTACAACTTAGAGCAAATACCACATTCAGAAAACCATATCACTTCTTAACATCACCAAAAAGCTACCTTTTACACTCAGAACCTCGCTCTTATTTATACATTCCCATGGTCCGCAGACCATGGGCAGGTCAACTCACTTTCTATTATTTTACATTATTTTTGGGTTGACAACCCTTTGACTTGACTCCTTACAACTCACGCTCTGTGCACTTCACGGAGCCTTTACAATACCCTTACCCAAAATTGTGGGCTTTGAGCCCCAAAACTATTACGCGGGGGATCCACTATTAATAGGCCCCCAACACAAACATCGTGACTCGTCCCAAGTCACTTGGCCAGTGCGGTGATCTTTGCGGGAAGTTCATCCAACAATCTCTACACTTCGCTTACGTCCGTAACACATTCTTCCACTGTCTACTATACCTGTTGTGTGTGTATCTCCGATGTTTCATTGTCAAGTGCAATTCCTTTGCCTGAGTGCATATACGCCTTGCATGTGTGCCAACTTTCCCTCGATCTTTGCGGTGATCGCAAATGCTTTCTTGAGCCAACGCTGAATATGTTCATTAAGCACTACTTCTTTTTGATGTGTGACATCCACCTGGGCCTCCCTCATCTTGGCCAACCGCTGAGTAAGGGTGACCGTTTGTGCGGTCCCTTGGACATTGTCGTAAGCATGTTGCAACTCCCGTTCTTTTGTCTCTAACCGTTGGAGCATTCGTTCTTCCTGCAATGAAGTGAGGGTGACGAGTGACTGATCTAGCAAGCCAGTGTAATCTTGTATGGTGCGCTCTATTACTTCCAACCATACTTGAATGGCTTGGTGCCACTGCTCTCTGACCTATGGTGGTGTAGTAGGTTGCGCCTTCAGCCTTAGCTCTATGATCTACAAGTTGAGGTTCATCTGGATCCTCGTTGCTTCCTCCTTCGCCTTGCGGAATCCACTAGCCAATTTGTGGATCTGTATGCCTACTGGTAAGTCTGCTGCAATCTTGAGCTCAAGGACACGGCAACAAGCTTCCTCGACGACTTTCTCCAACTTCCAAGTCTGTGCTACTACTTCATCACGTTGGAGGCTCAGCTCCTCGATATTGATTCACTATTCACTGAGCATCTGTACTGCACATCCTTCCCTAGTACAGAGCTCTGTCGTCACTCCATCCTGTAGCTGGTATAAGATTTCTCGTGGGAGGGTAGCCAAGTTTAATCTAAGTCCCTTGAACCGGCCTACCATGGCTCTGTCCTCCGCATTGTCTACTGTTAGTGCTCCTTCTGGCAGCTCAACAGTATTAGCCATTTTGGCCCACAACAACTACTCGGTTGCTGATGTACTCGTAGCCCTGTAGGCGGCTACCATTCCCTGATGTGGGGTTTTTGCCTAAAGTTGCATCTTGAGTGCCCCCAAGAGAATATGCTACTCTATCATTGCCTCCTGAAGTGCCTCCCTCGTGACTTCACAAACTATATCACTGATGTCACATAGGTCACCCTCGGTAAGTGTGATAGGCTCCCCACCCAACTTGGATGCCTTGGTCTTCTTCCACGACCCTGTTCATTCTGTTGCGCGTGGTTGTTTTAAGTGTGTAGAGGTGGTGCTAGGGTCCGCACCTTCTGTCGTATCATCTGTTCCCACCCCTGTGGTCAAGTTCTGGCCTCTTTCTTCTTCTATCATAACAGTCCCTCCTACTGCTGCCTTTTTTGCGACAGCCTTCGCTGCCTCCCGGGATGCCCGTACTTCCTCAAATAGTTGTTTGTTTTGCTTCTCTTATGCTAGAAACTTAGCGGCAGCCTTCTATCTTTGAATCTCCATCTCATCGTGCGCGCCATTCTGGTGGCCATGTGTCGAGCACTACGAAAACAACATCATCTATTGCGATAAAGGGGAGCGTGGTCCACTTCTGCTCTAGATCCTTTTGCACCCTGATATACACATGGTGCATATTCACTTTAAAGTCTGCAAAACTCTTCACACTATCATATACCGAGGTGGATAGGCGTGGTTTCTTATTGATCCATAGTCATGTGCTCACCTCCATCAGTATCTAGAAGATCTTGGCTTCTCAGATTCTTGTAGCATCCTTCGTCACCCATAGCGATGCATATTTTTCTAGCTATGGCCAATCCTGATCAAGGGGAGGAAACTGACTATCCTCAATAAATTCACCTGTAACCAACAGGATGGATAAGAGAAACCACGCGCAGTGGAAGGTCTTACCCTGCTCTTGGGCCTCCCTGCAGTTCCTCAGGAATTCATTACGGAGGAACTGCACCCAATTGAACTGTAACCCTTCTTCGCATTGCTCGGCCAGCATGATGACCGTTGCTGGTACCTTATTGCCCTGATATTTTCTCATCACCTTTCCTGCCAACAACTAGGTTGCAACGTGGACCCTTTTTTCCTGAATACTAGTAATAACGTACCCTCTCTGCTTTTTCTCCAACTTATATTTCTTTTTCATGTCCTCTGCAATCGTCAAGTCTCCACATGTGCAATTAATTCCGCGGGGTCCCTTCCTGCATAGGGAAGCCGAGAAATCCTATGAATTAGCTCCGTTGTGATGGGAATGGGCTCTTCCAACCATAAGTACCCATTGTGCACCAAGCAGAGCATTTTCCTAATGATAAATATCGTCATTGGGGCCCGATGAAAGTGTTGAATTGATAGGAGGTGGAGTATCCAGACCTCCTCCACCCCACGTAGCCATGTCTGTGGCTGTAGTGTTGTAACAACCCCTTCCGTGATTTGTTCCATCAGCTCTCTAGTTTCCAAATGAGGAAACTTCTTGTTATCTGCAAGGTCCCAGTCTTCAAACTTCATAGAGGGAATGCGACCCACAACTATTCCTTCAAACAGAACCCCCTCAGGGAGGGATAGGGTGTTAAGTGTGCTTTTAATGGCATCCAAATCTTTAGGTACCTTTACCCTCCCTTTCCGCGAAGGGACATACTTGGGCAGTTTTGCTGCAGCAAGTACTGGCTGGATGTCTTCTTCCATCTCTTCCTCTGGTTCCATCTCTTTCACAAAGGTCAGATGTTCCTCTTCCTCATCGTCACTCTAAATATTAACTATTTTTCCCTTTTCTTCCATCAACAGTTTGTCGAACTACGGATTTCGCGGAGACATACTGAATGGTCCTGCTACTTGTGGGTCCTTCTTGGGCCTCGGTGTATCGGACAATTTAGGGATTTCCGGTGCATCCCCTACTGATGGTGCAGGACTCTGCGCGACTCCCTTGGTTGTTGACATGATTCTAATTAGGGACTGCTATGTATCCTTCGGCAATGCTTCAAACCACGGACTTGCTCTTACAACCTTCTCATTCATCAAATTCATGCCCGCTTGATAACGCAACAACATTATTTGCCAAATGCCAAGGGTTGTTTGGTGGAGGGGCATCTGTGATTTATAGGCCTATTGACATTCAAATTTGACTGTCCCCCCCATATTCTGGCTTATTAATGCTAGATGGTTGGTAGATCATTTCAAATCTAGTTCTGACTCCCTGTCTTAAATGCCCACCACCCACTCCTTTTCGCCTTAACTCGAACGTCTTGTCATGAACAGTGATGCCAACGGTCACTTTCTTGTTTATCCACAGGGTAGCATAGCCCCAGCTATGCGATCGCGACCCATGTGACATACCGACCCTGTGCACACCCCTGTTGTCGTGTAGCTCCCTAACAGACTATTTTATAGTCTTGCAATCTCTTTCTATTGTATCGGGCACTAAGATTGTCTCCTCTTCAACTAGTTAGGTGGTTGCACCCCCTTGGTGCACCGCTATCACGTCTTAGCGAGCAACCCGCGGCACAGTCTCTATCATCATTGCTGCGTGTGCTACTAGATGTGGCACACTTTCTTGATGTCCCCTGAGAGTGAGGTGCTGCTTTAACCATGTCATTTGACCAATTACCTTACGGTCATACTCCTCCAATTCATCCTTAGGTTTTCACGTATCCAGCTGCAACTTTCTAGGTTTTTCATTCAAAAAGTCCTCCTTTAGCCGCTTTTCCATCTGTTTAATCTCTGCATCCAGTATCATAATCTTCGTGCGGAGTAGTAACCTATTTCTTTCTAGTTTGCGAAGTTGCGCATTCCCTTGCTGAATAGCTTCTTGAATCCCTTCATACTCCTCTTTGCATGGTCTTATGAGTTCTTCAGTCCGGACTTCTCATGCTGTTTTCTTCAACGACATTGCTACATCCTCGGCCTCTTGCAGAGGTTCTTCAATGGCCTCAGTTCTTATACCATTTTGCAGCCTCAGACTCGACTTTGCGGCCAGGTTCTTACATAGCATCGTATATGCCTAGTTGACCCCTGGGGTGTGCAAATTCCCTTTTTTATATTGTATGCGTTGACCATTATTCATGACTCTGCGTACCTTGGTGAATGCTCCCCCCCTCGCACTTGGTAGTGCGGCCCTTTTTTTCCTCCAATGCATCGTGTTTGGGTCTGCTATTGTAATACTGCTGCATGCTGGAACAATCCATTCTATATATTTTTGGTGTGCTTGCAAGTTTTTCTGTCTTTTTCTGCCGATCCGCCTTATTTGGGGTCTTCCAAATTGTAAGCGCATCCATCTTCTACATTCGTGCCAATTTCCGATATTCTTCTGATGTATATGCCCCCCTCATGCGGGTGTCGTGCGCAACACCCATTCGAGCAAACCGCACTGCTATCATTCCGATACGGTACTTTCAACTTTGTCTAAGGTTCCATCCATTCTTGTTACCCCATCATCTGTTTGCATTTCCCTTGCTTCAGTCGTCACACGTTGTACCGATCGAATCATCATGTTGCAATTCAGCGTTGTGCTTTTATGAAACTGGTTCTGCCAGCATTCTATTTCTTCATCTGAATCTGAAGTACAGGAACTGTCATGCTCACATGAGATTCTCCCATCTTCAGTCGGGTTCACCTGATCTTGGTCTTGTGCCTTTATCTGATAGATGCAATCCAGATCATTGTCGTTGTCATCCTCGTGCACAGGTTCAGTGTAGTGTGCCCCTTCGGCCGGATCGAGCGAAGCTACTGTGCATAGGGAATTTTTCTCAAAAAGCATTTTCCACTTCTTCAAGTTGATGACTCCATTCATATTCATGGCCCAGTATATTTCTAACAATGCGGGGTAAGGGTTATTTTCATCCACAATCTCTATTACGTCAAAGTTCGTTTGTGTGCTCGCACCTTCGATATCCATTGTTACCCCTTGCAATCTTCCCATGGGCAAGATCTTTTGCTAGTTTTCCATCCATAATTGAATAGGAGACCACTATAACGTGAGCCTGCCCATGTGTTCCCATGCCTGTTTTGGTAACACATTCACGTCCAAACCTAGGTGTAGGATTACTTGGTCCATCTCATATTCGCCAATTTGCACTATCAATCGCATTTCCCTCCCAGTGCACAAAGCATGCTTTGCTATCTTTCGAACTATGCATGGTTCCCCTGACCCTGCACACCTAGCGATTAGCTGTTGTAGTCCTTTGACTGCCTTATTGTCATGTAGCAACTTCATTCATGTCTCTGAAAAGGTATTAAGCATAGAAGAATCCATTCCCAGTTCTAGTTGATCCTTACTACCTAAAATAGAGGCCTCCTTGAAACTCTTCTTGGCTTCCATAAACATCTCCTTCATGTGTTCCAAGTCAAACTTAGGTTCCTTTGTAGGAGCCTTGCATACCCGGGTATCTTCCTCAGGCTGCTTCCCCTTATCTTCCCCTGGGGTCGTGCCACTTCTGAGCATCATGTTCATGTTGGGGTCTTCTTCACATGGTTTGGACCTCATCATTTGGATATTTTGTGTCGAAGTATGCTGTAGCACCCTCTTTTCGCACATTTGTGCAATCAATGTCAAACAATCTACCATTTCATGATCAAACTGCTCACAGTACAAGCAAGATATTCTCATTGGGTTGGTAGAATCATGAGCATAGTGCCCAAGTCCTACGTAATTATAACAGACTAGCTATCCATGGCCCCTTTTGGGCCCCATTCTTCGTCTTCCTCAACCTCAAACTTGAAATCCACCCCACGCTATTGCTGCGGCTGGATCAAAGCCTCGCGTTTCTGTTTGCATTCGATAAGCTGGGGTCTTATCCATCATTACCTCATAGCTTCGACATGTCTTCTCATCGTGGTCTACTGATCTACAAAAATTATAATACAGTTGTTGTGGAGCCTGTGTGTACTTTTGCAACAAGTGATAGTTGTCCGTCATGTGCTTTCCTCTCACTTGACAGATCATGCACCAGAGCACAGGTGCCACACTTGGGCCCACCTGTGCCTCTGGTCTCAATGGCATTGGTCCCCCTCCCGCCAAATAGTTCACGAATACTGGAAAATGATCCTTATCATGACTCTGCATCTCAAAGCATAGGTTTTGTAGCTGCGTGTGGATTTGTTGGAATCCCAACCCCGGATCCTGTATCAGCATTTCATGTAACCTCATCGTCATTTCTAATGCTTCTACCTGGGTTGAGAGCTTCTGTTGTGACAATCTTGTCCTCAGGTGTGGTGTCAAAGACGCCACAAACCACACGTGGTGTTACACATCTGTGAGTGTCATATTAGCCTTGTGGATCATACTTTTCAGCCTCTGATCCAGATCCCAGGGGGTTTCACTTGGAAGCATCGCGATCTCCTTAAATGCGATGATCGACTGTGTCTTTGATTTCGGCTGGCTCAACTCTCTGTTCAATGCAATCTATATTTCCGCTATTTCAACATTCAGGTGATTATTCAAGTGCTTGATATACCATGTCAGCACGCGATCCTGCAACGCACTTACCAATGTGGCCTTCTTTTTGTTATCATCCGTAACTCCGTGTGCTTCCCACACTACTCTTACTATGAACCAAAACTGATCTAGATCTTCATTTCCTAATCCTCTAAATACAGGCAGCTTGATCACACTTGCCATGATAAACTGCTGGTTTGGTGGAGGTGGTGTGGGAGAAGATGGAGGTGAAGATGGAGGTGAAGGAGGTGATGCGAGTGGTGGTGTTAGTAGAGATGATAACTGTGGAATGCGTTGCCTTATCAAACTAATCACACTCCTTGGAGAAGCCCAAGCACGCTCTTCCTCACTCGCTCGCGGAGGTGAAATTAAAGGACTGTTTCCTAACCCTTCAATACCTTTGTAGACCTTTCCGCTCTGCGTTGTTCCACTCATTAATGTATTCGCATCACCTATTTTTCACATAACGACATCTTAATCTAGGCATTCAACAATTTAATGTACTTACCTCATGATCCCTTGAGGAAACGTCTTTTTGCTTCGCTGTAGCTGATAAACCCTCCTATTATCCGATCTAGCCAATGGTCTACAGCCTGCACAATCTTATCTTTAGATGCCTCTAGTATGCGCACCAACTCTAGAGTCCACACTATCAGTTGATCAAGCTTGCACCTTCCCCGGTTGTCTACTAGCCTCGTGATCCAATCATACAGCTCTGAAGAGAAGGTTGTGAAGAAGATCTCCTAGATTTCCATATATAAGAAGCGATCCAACCACCTCTTCTCGGATATCTGCGGGGTTTTGTTTTCATGTATTACGAGCTCGTGGAGCTTCTGATCCAACCAGTCTTCAATTTCCTTCTTCGTAGGATTCCAGTGTTTCGATATCAGACATCCCTTAGGCAGATCCCGGTCTCGACAACAAAACCATTTGTTGGCTTATTGGGGCCTGACCCAGGTTCAGAAGTGTTTTAGCCAAACAAATCCCAAAAGTACTGGCCCTTTCAGCAATAGTCCATAGAGCACGGACTGAAGTCTCACCCAAGGTAGTATGGGATGGTGTTGGAACCAGGTTTCCGCACCCTAGGGATGCCTTGATGAGGCCTGGAAAGTTTGCGAATCGATCCTATGCACTGCACTACTTCCACGTAGCCGTCTATTCAGTGCAACTACCTTCGCGCGGCTAGGTTGATGAGTGTGAATGTTATTTACCCTTTCTATGCTTATTATTATTATAGATCTTGAATTAAATTAAGTAGGCCCAATACTTTCTGTTACCATTTAACATAAACAGACATGCGTGCAATCATAAACCATAAACAGATGTGTAAACCAGAATATAGAAACAGATACCCAATATTCCAAAACCAAATTATCTTTATTAATGTCTTTTCTAGTTACAATCCACTTCCTACCCTGTGCACACAGCTGGAGGGGTCCGCACACACAGCTGCGGACTCTACTAGGCCTATGCGCAAACAGCTGTAGAGCCTCTTCTACTGCTACAACTTACAACTCAGACTTACAACTCAGAGTGAATACCACATTTAGAAAACCATAGCACTTCTTAACATCACCAAAAAGCTACCTTCTACACTTAGAGCCTCACTCTTATTTATACATTGCCATGGGAAGGTCGACTCACTTTCTATTATTTTACATTATTTTTGGGTAGACAACCCTTTGACTTGAGTCATTACAACTCATGCTCCACGCACTTTGTAGAGCCTTTACAATACCCTTACCCAAAATTGTGGGTTTTGAGCCCCAAAACCATTATGTGGGGGATCCACTGCCCAACAACGGTGATGGCATCATTTCTCTATAGGGTCATCTATTCATTTTTTATCCTTTGTTCGCTGATCAACTAGAGGGCATGGTGCTCACAGACCCTCAGCTCTGCAATTACTCCATCCTGCAAGAGGTGGAGTGCTTCACGCAGAAGCACAGCCAGGTTCAGTCCAACTCCCTTCAAGGCATTGACAGTGGACTTGTCAGCCTCATTTTCCATGGTCAGTATTCGATTTGGCAACACTAGCGCACTGTAAGCCTTCGTGCGGAGCATATCAATAGCCTCTGATGTGTTGATAACTAAGTTGGTAGGCACCATACTAGCTTGCGACACACGGGTCTGCAACTCCTGCAACCCAGTTTGGATGGCCCCTAGTATGATCTGCTGCTGCTTCTCAAATTGCTGCAGGGCCTCTGTGGTGACATCTTTGACTGTGTCTCCAATATCATATAAGTCACCCTCCGTCAATGTGATAGGCTCCAGCGACGTCTTGGTCACTTTGGATTTCTTTCTGGGCCCTCCCTTCCCCAGCTCTCTTGTGCACTTAATGTGGGTGGACGTCGCCTGAGGGTTTGCACCATGCTGCTCTATGTCCTCCTCTTCGGTCTTAGGTGAAGGCGACTGCGTGCCTTTCTTAGAGCCTTGCTCTATGCCACTTGTCTATTTTCCTACCTCCTTTCTTGCCTGTTCTGCTTGGGCCTTCTCAATGGCCTCCCTTTTCCTCTTTTTTACCAGCTGCACCATCTTCAGCTTGGCCTCTTCCTTCTTTTTCTATGAAGTGGACTTGCTTCCACCCACCACCAAGTTTGTGGTAGTGCACCACTCTGCCGGCCATTTATCAAGAACCACATTGATGGCATCATCTGTGGCCAGGTACTCCAAATCATACCACTTCTGTGTAGGGTCCTTCCACGCCCTGATTGATATTCGATGGAAATAATCTTTAAACTCAGCATAGATCTACAGGTTAGCATATACCATGGGCGAAAATTGTGGCTTGTGATTGATGGCCATCCTGATATTCATTTCATCCAAAAGATCTTGTTGTCCCGAACTCACTTCGCGTCCTTGGTCACCCATAGCAAAGCGTACTTTGCTACTTCAGGAAGGTCTGGTGCGACATAGGGGCACTGGCTCTCCTCTGGTAGCTCCCACGCTACTAGCACAATCAAAATCAAGAGCCACGCATAGTGGAAGGTCTTTCTTTGCTCTTGCACTTCGCGGCAGTTCGCCAAGAACTCTCCGCGAAGGTAGTTCACCCAGTTAAACTGGACTCCTTCTGCACACTGCTGCGTGAGTGCGACGACAGGCACCGACACCTCATTAGCGCGACACTTCCACATCACCTTCCCTACAAGGATCTATGTTTCCACCTTCACAACGGGGTCACAGATGCTGGAGATAGCATACCCGCGTAGCTTCTTCACCAGTTTGAACTTCTCCTTCATTGATTCTGCGAGCGCCTACTCACCACCCTTGCCACCAAAGATCATGGTTGGATTATCGCTTGTATATGGTAGGTGCGTTATTCTGTGAATCAACATATCGGTGATGGGTATCAGCTCCTCCAGCCATAGGCACCCATCGTGCACCAACCACAACAGTTGCTTGATGACCAACACTGTCACCGGGGTGCAATTATAATGCGGCACCCAGAGCAGGTTCAACAATCCTGCCTTCTCTACCCCCTTGAGCCACCTCCGCGGCTCCAATGCTGTCATCTCCATATTTGTGTCTATGATGTGGTGCATCAAATACTTAGTTTCCAGGTACAGGAACTTCTCTTCGTCCACCACGTCCCAATCTTCGAGCTTCAATATCAGCACCCGTGCCAAATGCGGACCATCAAAAGAAATTTCATCTGGTAGTAGAGGGGTACGCAGGGGAGTCTTACTTTCATCAATGTCTTTTGGGACCTTGGAATTAGGCTTGTGTGGAGGGACATACTCTCGCAACCATGTAATGGTGTCCACACCCTAGGCTTCAACCTCCTCTACTTCCACTCCCACATCCTCACCATCCATTGGGATGTCTTAGATATCCTCCTCCTCTACTTCTAGGTTTATAGCCTTGCCCTTCTCATGTGCAATGGGATTCTATGGGTTTCGTCTTGGGGAGGCATGCACCGGTATGGCAGGCTACTTTCCCTTCTTGTCTTTCATGGTCTCCTTGGTTGGGGTTGGCTTCAGTCTCGGAGTTCTCGGTGATTTAGGGACCTCCACATATACTTCAGCCACTTTCAGGGAAACTACTTCTGGAGTAGCTACTTCGGCCTCTATATCGATTTCCTGCACATTCTTTGTGGCTACCACTTCTTCAGTGTTCATAGATTATGCACGTGTCGATATGATGCTATTCACTTGTTCTTGTGTCTCCTTTGACAATTGTTCAAATGCCAGACTTGCTACCAAATCTTGAAAGAATTCACAATTCATGTGCACATGAGAGCACAACAACTCAATTCTCAAAATGCCAATTGTTTTTTGCTGGATAAACACTTGTAATTTATAGGAATTTTGAATTCAAATCTGATCATTCCCCCCAAAATTGGTTCATTAATGCCAGATTGGTAGCCGATTTTCAAGGATCTAAGTCATAAATTTCATCTTAAATGCTGGCCGCCCACTCCATTTGGCCTCACTTTTGCCATCTTTTCATGAATAGTGACTTTAATGGTCAATTTCCGGCTGACTTGCGTGATTTCTCCCTGGGTAGTATAGCTCCCTCTGCGCTATTGTGGACCCAGTGAGATGTCCTTTCTTCGCACCATCTTCTAATCATGCAACTCCCCAACTTGAGCAATGTAGTTTATAGTCCTGCGCCTCCTTTCAGCTGCTCGGATCACTAAGACTGTGATACCTTCATTTAGTCACATGGCCAAACAATCGGTGTATGGCTTCAGGCAACTGCCATTCACCTTTCCGGGGAAGGGCTCTCCATTCAATTTGACCAGCGGTACCACTCTTCCATCGATAATATCCTTAACAATATAAGGCCATAACTAGTGCATCCTGAACTTCCCTGGAAATTTATCAAAGTTACTATCATACAACAAAACCATCTCATTTACCTTAAATGAGCACACGTTAATGTGTCGATCATGCCATGCCTTTTCATGTTGCTTCTGGACATGCTGGTGAAATCCTACTAAAAATATTTCTTCCTCCAATTCATCCAATTCTACGAGCCTCTCTTCTAGGGCTTTGTGATCCGTCATACCTGTGAGCACTACTATGCAAAGGCTAGGCATGATGTACTCCATAGGAATTACTACTTCCACAATATAGAAAAGCCTAAAAGGGGTTGGTCCAATCAACTTCTTGCGCGTCGTTCGATAAGACCACAGTACTGCAGGTATGCGTAGGTCCCAATCACTTCGCTGAGCATTGCAAACCTTGGTCTACGGGTTTTCGAGAACTTTGTTGAACTCTTTGACCGTCTCGTTAGCCTGCAGGTGATAAGGCATACTCTTCTGGTGGTATACCTGAAATTCCTCCATCAGCGTGTTGATCGTCTCCTTTAGGAAGTGCATACCACGATCACTCATCAAGATCTTCGGATAGCCAAATCACGTCAAGAGATGCTCAAAAAGGAACTTCACGGAAGTCACACCCATGTAATCCTTCACTGGTTGCGCTTCTGCCCAACGCGTCAAATACTCTGTTGCGGTGATAATATACCTTGCTCCTATCTTTCCTTGTGGCTAAATGGTTCCTACAAAATCTATCGCCCACTTTTCAAAGGGTTGTAACATCATTTGTGGTTTCAAAGGCATCTCATCCCTTCGCGATGGTCTACCATTCCTTTGAAACACATCGCACACCTTGCAATATGCTTTTGAGTCCTGATGAAGGGTTAGCCATCACAACCCTGCACATAGAATCTTCTGTGCAGTTTGTCTTCCTGCATAATGTCCTCCTGCAGTGCCCCCATGAGCATCTGTGAGGATGATGCTTCTTTCAAACTTAGGTGCATACCGTTGCAATATCTCATCAGTCCCCATGTTGTATAGATGCCCAACAATGACAGAGAAATCTGCCATACGCACCACTAATTCCTTCTTTTGCTGGACAGTGTATCCTTCTGGTGCAGTTCCTGTTGTAAGGAAGTGTATTATATCCTCAAAATGACCATCCATGATGCGCACTGCAAATAGCTTTGTGTCAAGCAATCCTTCTTCCAAGTTAGCAGGTTCCTCCCCTGTTTCGATGCGTGATAGAAGGTCTAGTCCCACGTTCAATCATCTAGGCTTCACAACCACTTCAAAATCATACTCTTGGAACAATAAGAGCCATCTGCAGATTCTCCCCCCCAACACAGGGTTATTGACTAGGTACTTAGTGCGGAGCGATCCGTATACATCTTAAAATGGCCTCCCAGCAAGTAGTGCCTATGCTTCTGGAGCGCATACACCATATCTAGTCCTTCGCGCTTGGTGGTGGAATAATTCTTCTCTGCTTTGGATAATCTTTGGCTTGCGAATGTGATAGGATGATCCAAGCGCTATACATGATGCATCGAAATGCACATGAAACTCTTTCTCCCAGTCTGGGAAGACTAGAATCGGCTCGGTAACCATATTTTCCTTCAATATATCCAAGCTCTTCTTGCAGTCACCATTCCAGCAGAATGTGACATCCTTGTTCAACAATGTCTCTATAAGAATGGGTCCATTTGGCCAAATATGCGTGCAGATCATTTTGCCCATCATACTTGTTTGTCAGTCACATCTTAGGTTTCCCAAATCGCGTTCTCATCATCCTCCTACATTTGCACCAATCATCAAAGCTTCCTTTATGCGTACCCGACCATCTTGCGGGTGTAGCTGTAGTGCCTAGTCTAACACTTGGAAGTGTTTCTTTTCTAGTACCTCCCTTTCAAATGCATCCAAAAATATATCTACCTCATTCAGACCATCATAAGTAGGAAGATTTCTTAGCTCTAACGACACACAGCATAGCGATCGGGTCATCATGTTGCAATTCAGCACAATTACTTCATGTAATCAATTTTGCCAACGTTCTATTTCTTCATCAGAGTTCGAAGTGAAGGAACTTTCATGATCCCATGTAATCCATCCATCCATGGTGGGCTTCACCCAATCTTGATCTCACATTGTTATCTTATAGATACTGTACATATTATCATCACTTTCGTAATCGCGCACTGGTTCCGTATAGTGCGATCCTTCAACAGGATTGAGGGGTATTATTACACGTAACGATTTCTTCTCAAAGATCATATTTTGCTTCTTCGGATTGATTACGCCATTCAAATCAGTAGTCCAGTCAATTCCCAGGAGTGTAGGATAGGGATTGCTGTCATCCACTATCTCTATTACTTCAAAAATAGCTAGGATGCTTGCTCCCTCAATATCTGTGGCCATCACCTATAGCTGCCCCATCGGGATGATCATTTGTTGATTTGCCATCCTTAGCTGAATTAGAGACCATTGTAGCATAGGTCTCCCCATTCGTTCCCAACTCTGCTTCGGTAGGACGTTTGTGTCTGACCCCAGGTCTAAAATAACCTGATCCATTTCATACCCTCCTATCTGCGCGGTCAGTCTTATCTCCCGTCTCATACTTGTTTTATGCTTTCCAGTCTTTCGTACTACATACGGCTCAACTAACTTGGTTCTAACGCATCTATTGATGAGTTCTTGTAACCCTTTCACGGCCTTACTATGGCATAGTAACTTCATACAGGTCTCTAGGAAAGTTATGAGCATAGAGGGGTCCATCTCCTAGTCAAGATTATCCTTGCTTCTTAAGGTGGAAGCCTTAGCAAAGCTCTTCTTAGCTTCCATGAAGGTTTCACGTGCGCACTCCAAATCGAACTCAGCCTCCTTTGTCGGGGCTCTACAAACCCATGTACTATATTCTAGATGTTTCCCCTTGTCATCCCCTGTCATGATTCCACTTTTGAGCACTATATTTATGTTTGGATCTTCCTTGCCCAGCTCAGACCTCATCATCTATAGGTTCTAAGTCAACCGAGGTGGTAATGTCCCTTTGTCATGTATCCTAGCTATCAGCATAGGACAGTCTTCTGTTTCATGATCAAACAACATATGATACTTGCACAACAGATGCATTAGATTAGTGAAATTGTGAGCATAGTGTCCTAGTCCTTCGCAATTGTAGAAAATCAACTATCCTTGACCTCTACCAGGTCCTCCTCTGCCTCGTCCTCTTCTGCACCCCTAAAATCCTATCCACGCCATCCCTGCGCTCTGGTCAAGGGGCCGCGTTTCGGCCTGAACCCTATAGGCGGGAGTTCTGTCCATCATAAATTCATAACCCCTGCAAGTACGCTCATCATGCCCTACTGACCTACAAAAGTTACAAAACAATTGTTGTAGTGTATGTGCAAACTTCTGTAGCAAGTGATAGTTATGTGTGGCACGTTTTCCAACTACCTGACAGATGGTACACCATAATGTAGGCTCCATGCTAGGTCCTACTTGTGCTTCCGACCTTAAAGGCATCGGTTCTCCATCTGCAATATAGTTCGTAAAGATTGGTCAATGGTGTTTGTCATGACCCTGACTCTTGCATTTCGAGTACCATACCTCCTTGCACACCTCTGGTCGAGCCGTCCTATCCTACTTCAGATTTTGCATATCAAGGCCCAGATTCTTCAGCTGCACATGGATTTTCTGAACTCCTAGATTTGGATCTTTCATCAGAGTTTCATGTAGTATCATGGAAATCTCTAAGGCCTCCGCTTGAGTGGTTATCTTCTGCTGTGACACCGCACTCCTTAAGTGTGGTAGTAGTGAAGCTACAAACCACTCACGATGCTATTTATTTGTTAAATTCATGTTGGCTTCATAGATTGTACACTTCAATCTCTGATGTAATTCCCAAGGTGTCTCACCTAGTTGCATCATGATCTCTTTGAATACCATAATCAACTGCACCTTAGATTTAGGCCTACTAAATTCTCTATTCAGTGTTTCCTAGATGTTTGCCACCCCAGCATTTGGGTTAGCATTAGAATACTTAATATACCGAGTTAGCATACGATATTCCAAAGCACTAACTAGTGTCAAATTCTTTATATGATCATCTATAACAGCCCTCACAACGAATCAGAATTGGTTCGGGTCCTCATTTCCCAAGCCTTTGAACAAAGGAAACTTCACTATATTTGCCATACTAAACTGCTGTAGAGGTGGAGGTGGTACGGGTGAATTTGGAGGTGAGAGTGGTGAAGTCATAAGTGGTGTGGGTAGAGGTGGTATTCATGGGAATCCTTGTCTTATTAACTGAATAGCACTTGACGGAGAAACCTTTTCTATCCCTTCTTCGTCACCTCGCAGAGGTGAAATCAAGGGACTATACTCCAAACCCTTTTTTCCTTCATTCTTGTAAGTTTTTCCGCTTCATGTAGTCCCGAACATCAAGGTGGTTGCATAACCCGTTTTTTGCACAATATCATTTTAATCCAGGTATTCAGAGATTTTACATACTTACTTCATTGTCCTTTGAAAAAGCATCGCTCCACCTCACTGTAGCTAACTGAGGTGTCGACCAGGAATTCAGTCACAAATCCTCCTTTGACGCGATCGAGCCAATGATCAACAGTGCAGGTGATCTTATCCTTTGATGCTTCCAACCTTCACACTAGCTTTGGGGTCCACACAATAGGACCATTATGTTTCCACCTTCCTTGGCTATTTTCTAGCTTTGCAATCCACTCGTATAGCTCAATATGGAAGGAGCATAAAAATATCTCGTGGATCTCTATATACAGGCATCTTTCCAACCACTGTTCCTTTGTTAGTCATGGGTTTATGTTCTCCTGCGCAACGAATTTCTGGATATTACTATCTAATCAGTCTTTGATCTCCTTCTTAGTTGGATTCCAGTGATACGACATCAAACATCTCTTCTGCTGATTTCAGTCCCAGCAACAGAACCATTTGCTAGTTTGAGGGAGCCTGACCCAGGTTCAACATTAATTAACCAAAGAAATCCCTAAACTACTAGCCCTTCAGGCATCAACCCGTGGAGCACGGAGCAAAGTCTCACCCGAAGTAGTATGGGGGGATGCTTGAACCAAGTTTCCACACCCTGAGATGGTTATGATGTCATTTGATGTCTTCTGTCCCTGCGTTCGTGCAGGGCATTTCGCTTTAGGGATTGCAAGACAAACCCTCTATTCCGGCCTTCAATACCTTCACCAAAGTATATGATTGACCTTCGCGCAACCCTAACCTATGGCTCAGGTATTTTCACGCTGCTATGGTAGCGTGCCGTGTAGATTCCCCAATTATCCTAAGTGATTTGCTTATCTCTTCAAGTACTTAAAGTTAACACCATGTAAGGAGATATTCATAATTGCGTTCGACTATTCAATGTAATTGCATTCATTCACGCATCATATAAGCATAATAAAGGAAATTCATACATGAAATATCCAAACACATCAACAAAACAAAGACACAGAAATTATATAATAACTCCTTTTATTAATATCTTCCAAGTGTTTACAGACTCTGTCCACCCCGCGCACATAGTTGCAGGGGTTTGTGCACTCAGCTACGAACTTCTACCCTAGGCCTTTGTGCACTCAGCTACAGAGCCTCTACCTATGCTAAAACCTAGGACTTAGACTTCTTCTTCAGAGCTATCACTCTATTACATGATCTGCCATTCTATTCTTTCTATATGTAAACTACTTAGAGCCTAGCTCTTTTTATATGATCCCATGGTCTGCGGACCATGGGTAGATCTCTTACAGTTGACTTTACTTTACAAAACTAAGGGCAGAATACCCTTTTTGACACATACATCTTCACACTCTATGACCATAAAATGTGGATTCTTTTAGAATTATGCTACAAAATTTGACTTAAACATGGGCTTTTAGCCCCAAAACTTCCCTTAGGGGATCCCGCTGCCAACATCTGGCACGATCTTGATCTGATAATACCTTGAAAACCTGTTAGTGAATGAGTAGGCCTCCTACCCTCAAACATTGTCTAATACTTCATCGGTAAATGGTGTCGAGAATGGATCATGGACATAAGCATCATTAATCTTCCTCATATCTATGCAAATCCTTATTTTACCCTTCTGTTTCTTTTCCTAAACCACCATCGGGCTCACCCAGTCAGATTCCTCTTCAGGTTCTGTGATGCCCGCCTCCAACATCTTATCTAACTCCTGACGAACCTTTTCTTTGTATTTGGGATTAAGATGATATGACCTCTGCTTAATAGGCTTCGCGTCCGGATTCAGAGTAATCTTCATGATGCCCAAGTCACCTATTATGCCCTTTAGGTCTGAAAAACATGGTAGGAAAAAGATCCTGGTACTCGTAGAGTAGCTCAGTAACTTTATCCATAGTGGCATCATCTCAGTAATCCCCAATCTTTGTAAACTTCGGTTCTGCTTCAGTATCAATGTTTACTTTCTTTGTCTTCAACGGCGTGGTGATGTCCGAGTTTTTTATTTGCGAACCTTCGACTTCACGATACCCTTCTGCCTCTGGGATGTTAATGTTCCTTGGATCCTCATCATCTTCTTCGGTGGTCACATTATAGCATTTCAGTGCATAGCGCAGGCAGATGCTCTAATCTAGTTGGACCCACTCCAATGGTTCTTGCGGTGTTCTGAAGATAACTGTCTTAATCTCCTATAGGGTTTCATCGATGCTTGTGAAGCCATCTTCAAAATTGAAGGTCAATAAGAATCATTCCATCAATATATCCCACTCCGCAGAGCCATGGCAGAGCTCCGTTTCCATATACCAGTTCATGGGAATTGTGTCCAAATTATGGAAAAATAAGTGTACCCACTCTGGCTGTAGCTCCGTTCCATAAGCGTTAGTCTATTTCGCTAGGTGATCGCGCAGATCATCCTTCTCGCTAGATTTCTCAGCTAATATAGTGTTAGGCCACCCAAACTGTAACCTCATCATGCTTCTATAATCCTGCCATCCATCAAAGCTATCCTTGTGTGTACCCCACCATCATGCGAGATGTTGGGCCACTAATTTGTCATTATTATTATCACTTTTTAACATCTATTTCATCCATTTCTACCATTCTTTATCATGTTATTTATCATAATCTATCATATATTTCATTTTTATAGTTATTTATGCTCTTGTGAGTAAATAATACTTGTTCTCCTTTATTTTTAATAAATTGATGATTATTATGCATGATTTTTCCAATTATGGTTTATTAATGAATTTGTTATAACATCGCTCACTATTTTAGCCTCCAAGATCATTTCCAGATTGCAAATATGATTTCCAGCTCATAATCGATGAGCCTCATAAACGGGTAATTATATGGGCTCATTTCACCTCCTAACCTAGTCAAATCAACAATTCTTTTAGCTTATTGTATGATTTTCTGATTATATTTATGCTTACAGGGTGAGTTGAGTTAGTTATTATGCCATGTAGTCTAACATGTATTTAATGCAGATTATTGATGGATTTCGAGGACAAAGTCAAGGATCTAGTGGTCAGACTACAACAATAACTCAAAGTAGACAGAGGAGAGGACTTTAGGAGGGAATCCCCCTCATTTATTGCTCTTCACTTCAAATTCCCCTTCATTCAGCTCGGAGTACAAGCAGTCGAATCATGCACTAGAAGGAAGTCGAGAAAGTGGAAGATGATTGATAGTTATCTCGAGTTTTGGGAGCCAAGCATCCCTGATTTTAAGGAAGCTTAAGGCCTCACTAGGGTCGACTTTTTTGCTTGTGCAAACTTTGCTCAAATTTTGAGCTTACTATTTTATGATAGTTTTATGTAATCTTGCTATTTTTTGATAATGAAGATGGAATCCTTTTTGAGCTAGAACTGAGTTACCTTAGAGGGATGAAGCTCTTGGGTTAGGGCCTAATCCAAGCAGCCAAGCTCCTTTTTACTTGCATTTGTATGCGTTACTTCAGTTTGTAGATTAATTTACTGTTAGATGTATTTCACTTATGGTTAAGAATAGGTTGATTTTGATGATTTAGTAACTTGCTTCCATTTGTGATTTCTGTAGCAGGTTAAGAAGTGATCAGAGAAGATTCAAAAGGCTAGAAATAGTGCGTTGGCCTCTCTTCCTCTGCCTGGGACCATGATTTGAGGCAAAGACTCTCTTGCTGCCCCAAAACCACATATTTTCCTCATTCCTAGGACTTCTAGTGTTTGCAGCTCTCTAGTAGATTGATAGTCCATTTTTGCTTTGTTTTAGATCTGCTTTATTATGTTCACTTCCTAATTTTCAATAGTCTTTTTCCATGCTTTCCTTTCTTATAGCATTTCCTAGCATTTCCTTCTATACATCATAGTTTAGGCCATTTTAATGCAAAACTCTGTTTTTCCTAGGATGCACTCATTTCAATGGTTGCTTGATTTTCTTGGTTGACTGTTAATTTCTATGCAACAAATCCCTTCCAGCACTAGGCCAACTTACTAGCAATCACACCCTCCATCTGATCCATGCCCTATAGGTCTCCCAAACATCACCTCAATTCTGCCCTAGTTTCCTTCATTTTTCATAGAACTTCTTCCTCTCTCCTTGAGCAAACCCAATCATCCTTCTCTCTCATGGTGATTCATGGTAGGCCTTGGGTGCCCTAACACCTCATTCCAACCTTCATCCACCTTTTCCACCCACTCTCACACCCTCAAAACAACAAAAATTTCTCTCAGCCTCGTCCTGTAGGCCTCTTGTAGTTTCCCTATTTTCCTCCTGTAGTTTTCTTGTGTCCTCCTGTAGCTTTTCCTATAGGCTTTATTTTGAAGGATGAGTGTGGGAAAAGGCTCCAGAAGGCCACCTAAGACCTCCTAGGACCCATCTACACCATCCTACATCCTCCCAATCTCCAAAACCACCCTATAACACCACTTGTTCGCTGCCGCACACGCACACAATAAATTAGATGCATGTTAAATTCACATAAAAACACATAAAAATCCAAAAATATGTTTTTTGCTTATTTACTTCCAGAAATAGCATGGTTAGATGTTGTTTATTTCCTTGAGTAGGTAATGGCATTTTTTTTATGGTTTTCATAGTGTTTTTGGTAAAAGTAGAATTAGCTTGTTAATTAGGGTTTACTAGGTTTTGCTTTACATTCCAGTCTTTCTCTTTTCTGTAGTTAGAATAGCATTTGTAGAGTAATATTTATTTCCTTTCATCACACATAGAGCTTCTTCTAAAATCTATAGAAGTTGGCTTGAGCTCCTAGTGATCTCGCGCTGGCTGACCAAGTGACAACCTACAATGAGAACTAGTACTTGTGCATATAGCACCGACGCTTCCAAGTTTGTTACGAACTACCGGGTTGATAAAAGTAAAGTTTGTAGCCCAGGAGTTGTAGCATTCTTGTTGCAATACTGGTACTCACCAATTTTTAGCACCATTGCCTGGAAGCATCAAAGTATTCTGTGATTACTGCTTTCTTATATTTCCTATTGCAACATTCTGCTAATAGTTTATTTCAACAAAAGTAGACTAGTCATTTCTTTTCTTTCAGTTCTGCATTTCCTTGCTTTCCTTTTCAATTCTACAAATTTCCGTTCAACAAGTTCATTTCATCTAGTTGCAATTTGTTTTGTTCAATCAAAATTTTAGTTTCTACATGTATTTTCAGTGTGGGGAAAAAGAAACAAAAAACCAACCAAAAATATTTCCTTTCATGCCTCGTAGGAGTAGAGATAACCTAGGAAAATTTTTTCCCAGCACCCCCACTACTTCACACAGCCAACCTTCTTTCTTCTTCGGTGGCTGCAATCAAGAAGAAACCTTAGGTGAACATCCAGACATATTTGAAGAACCTATAGAGGAAGAAGAAGAAGAAAACATTCCTTGGAGCCAATGGCTGAAAATAGAAATCCTAGGGGAAATGGAGAGAGAATAGAGGGTACCTTCCCCATTCAGGAGACCAATGGGGACACCAAAATGAAGAATATAAGTCCTTCAACCCTACCTCACTTCCATGGTTTGACTACAGAAGATCTTGACACCTTCTTGTTCTAGTTTGCTGTCATCTATCGAACTTATGACTATCCAGAAGACGAGCAAAAGTTGAAACTGTTCCCTTATACTCTCAAGGATGCAACACTGCACTGGTTCATGGGATTACCTGGAAATAGCATCAAAACTTGGGCTCAAATGTAGTAGGCCATTAACAACAAGTATCGAGACTATTGTAGGTCAAAAGATACTAAAGAAGAAATCTTCCAAGTGACCATAGGAAGTGATGAGTCCCTAGAAGACTATGAAAAGAGGTTCCAGCTCAGTTACTAAAGGGCTAGGTGTACACTTGACCCTGAGTCTCTGAAGTTGGTCCTACTAGGGGGAATTTGGGAAGACCTTTTATACACCCTCCATCTACTGGCTGGGGGAGACATCTACAAACTATCCTATGAGGACATAAATATTGTTTTTAGAAACCATTCTAGAGCAGCTAGAAACAAAGGTAGGGGGAGTCAACCCATAGCCTATACCTCTTCTTCTAATTCATCAATTAAAGGTGAAATTGGAAACATGCTGGGAGACTTCAAGAGTGAGATGCTATAGACTCTTTCCATGCAAATGGATACCTTACATATAAAAAGAAAACAAGAGGAAGAAAAGAGGGCTTTGGCCATTTTTTTCCCTAGATGCACCAGGAGGCATCCTAGGAGTGAATGCCCATTGAACTCTATAGAGGTTTGTTCAGTCTGTGAAGAAGATCATTCTACAGATAAGTGCCCTTCCTTGCCTGAACTTAAAGTTGTATTACCAAGGGGCCGAAGGAGTCATTTAATATATCTATTACATAAACCAAAGGAGGCTGCATGGACCTAGACCATACCAGCAGGGGATGCAAGGGACATCTCAGGCATACTACAACTCCAACCAAGTCACCTCTATACCTTCTTGGGGTCCCCCTGCTCATCCTTCCTAGTCCACACCTCCTCCTTGGTCCTTCACATCTCAATATCATGCCCAACCAGCCACCCATTCATTTCAATCCTATGCTCAGTTGCAACCTCAGTGGAATGCATCTCATCAGGGGTGGAGGCCCCAATACAACTCTCTTCCTACTCTTCTGCCTCCACCACCTACCCAACCACAACCGTTACCTTCTACTCCACCAAGGCAACCCCAAATGCCTAACCAGCCAAATTCGAACCTAAACAATAGACAGGCTCAACAAGTGTATAGTGGGGAACCATCATGCCAAACTTATGCTGTGGAGATTCAAGAAATTAACTTGCGATCTGGGAAAGTTCTCCCAGATAGCTAGCCTCCACCGAGGGAGGTTGAGGAAGATAAAGAGGAAAGTGAACCTAAAGCAAATCCACCCTTTCCTGAGAGACTATCCATGAGAATCCAACCTACCCTAGAAGAGACTAAACTCTTGGGAGAATTGAAACATTTATGTGTGAAGATACCACTTCTCCAAGACATAAAAGATGTACCTATCTACAATAGGTTGATCAAATATATGTTCTTTAGGCATCCAGGAAGGCGCAAGAGAGATGCCCCAACCATCAATGTCATAGGACAACTGTCTAACCTGATGTTGGGGTACATAATCTGTCCAAAATATCTGGACCATGGAAGCCTAGTAGTTGATGTCCACATCAATGGCACAATGGTCCCACATACCTTGATTGATCTGGGAGATGCCATTAATGTGATGACAAAGGACACAATGATCAAACTTAACCTCCAAGGCTCGTTGAGGAAGACCCTGACAGTGTTGCAGCTAGAAAACCGCTCCATAGTGACCCCTCAGGGGATTCTAGAAGATGTGATAGTCTCCATTCATTCTTAGGAGTACCCTACTGATTTCTTAGTTCTCCAGCCAAAGGAAAAGCTCACTGGGTATCCTCTCATTCTGGAAAGACCCTAGTTGGCTACAGCCAATGCCTACATCAGTTGTCGAGTTGGGAACATGACCATAAAGAACGAGCACATGTCCAAGCAGTTAATCCTATATCCTCCTGCACCACTTTTTACATTAGAAATCGCCATGGGGAGAAACCGCAAGATGAGGATGATATGATTGAAAATTTGATTCAGAATCCACCTCCCAGTGTATCACCATTAGAAGACATAGTAAGAGAAACTCGAAACAACCCCTCAACTGATCATTCCATATACTTTATAAGCAAAAAATTGTGAAAGGCAGAGTTAAAATATACAGTGACCGAAAAGGAATTCCTAGATGTCGTGCATTCCTTAAACAAATTCAGACATTATATCACAGGCTATCAAACCTTTGTGCACATTGATCATGCTGCAATTAGATATTTAATGAACAAACCAGATGTAAACGCTCGCATTATTAGATGGTTGCTTTTACTGCAGCAGTTTGATCTGACCATTATCAATAAGCCTGGTAAAGAGAATGTTGTTGCTGACTTTTTGCTATTTGCTATATCAGTACTCTCTCCATGGTTTGTTGATATAGAAAACTACTTGGTTTCAACACAGTTCCTCTTAGCTCTGCTACATGTGGTTGATTTTTTGAGGAGCAGAAGTAAGCTCGATCCTTTTTTTTTGCTCAGAAAAGGTCTACATCGGTTATCTTCGCTTTTATCCATTTCCTCGACCATTCCCCTCTCACCCCCTTTATACATGATTATGTTTAAAATCCTATAAAACTCCACTTTTCTTAAGCCTTCGCATTAAAACCTTGAAACCCATATAACCACATGCCTTCGCAAAATCCCTAATCTGCCGTTTCCCTGTCACATCAGTCGAAAACCCCATGCGATCAAATCAGCACTGTCCGATCAACTCCACTGTGATCGGACAGCATTCGCTCCTCCCACACGCACAAACCACCCGTGCGTTAACTCACGGTCAAAGTGGTTTTTGTCCCTCCCCATCTGCCACGCGTCACGTGATGATTGTGATCACGAGCCCTCTTACGTTTACCGCTTCCCTCCCAACAATGGTGTGGGCAATACCACTTACCGCTTGTCCTCTGTCCCCACTCAATTAACTACCATATGTCCTCTGCCCGATGACCGATGGATCTAACTGCTCGAGATCCAATGGCTCATGATTTTCTACTCCCACTTCCTCCCGATACCTCCCGCTGAGAGATCTCTGCCTCCATTCGTTTGATCTAGAGGCTGATTTTCTTCCTCCATTCCTCTTGACTGTCCACGTCCTTAATAATTCCATACTCCCGAAAGGACGAAGGTGGCCAGTATACAGTACTCGGCATAATAGATCTTCAACAACTGCATTCAACAGGAAGGACGACTGAGAAAGAAAGGACAGGCCTCGAGCAATTAAATGTATTTAGTAGCTATGGAATTGCATCCATATGACACTCCACCTACTCGAGAAGGACAATAGAGCATCCGAGGAGATCAAATTCATTCACTGAAGCAGGAAGATTGCCCCAGAGACTCCATCAAGCAGTTAAAACGGTTGGTGGTCAATTATGACCTCCCGATACTTAGAATGGCCGCATGTCTTTGTAATGAAACTCTATATATACCCAGGAACAAGATGTAATTAGGGTTGATGGTTTTTGTTTCGATGTAAGGTTCCACTTTTGGAGACTGTAACTACATGGATACTTCCAGTGTCTCATCTTCATTTTCAGCTAATACAAGCTTCTTTTGCTATTAACTGCTCACTTTTCACTTCTACTCTGTTCTAGGTTGTGCCTGTTATACAGTTTTCTTGAACTCTTGATGTTTAGCATTAGAGGAGCTGTCATCCTCCCTCTGTGTTAAAATCTTGTATGTATCAGTGAATGCGTTATTCAGGTTCTTTTCACTTAGTGCCAGAGAGCTGTCATCCTGTCTTTGCATTAGGGAATAAGATTTGTAGACTTCTTTACTGGTTGCAGCCGGCCATCACAGGGTCTTGTGCATCTACTGGTGTGGTCAATATTCTTCATATTCACCCAACCCTTAAACTGTGAGTAATTGGTGGTCTAAAGCCTTGTAGCCTGGGGGTGTTCACGCATGTCTGGATTCAAGCAAAGTAGGAGTGGTTATCTAGCTTGAACAAGCATCATTCCTTTCATTCATCCATTTCCAACATTAAATTGAGTTTGTAATGTTCCCGAGCATCTCCGAGATACAACCTAGGAGAGTTTCTTGGGGTGATAACATTAATTGGCGTTGTTGCCGGGGAGAGGAGATTGGAGCTCATATTCCCTGGGAAAACGACACAGTTCTAGCTTTGATGATAGACAAAGTTTGGACACATTTCCAATTGTAATCATCTATCTGGCGACTCTACTAGAGGATCAACCTAGTGGCGACTCCAAATTACAGTCCTGGCTCAGTTTGTGAGGCATACTCGGAGAAATCCTCAGAAATCACCAGCTGACCTAGTGTGTGACCTTGAGAAGATTGCTAAGAAGAAGAAAACATCACAGAAAGGAGCATCAAGATCAGGTAAGCCTAAGAAATCTTATGTATCTCTGTAAGAGAAGGTTATAGTTGAGAATACACAATTTGAAAATCTAGAGCCTAGTATTGCTAGTGAAGAATCACCTTTAGAGATTCATAAAGCTTCTTATTCATTTAGTTCCCCTTTGGATCTCAGTCCAAAGGAAGTCTCTCATACAGCCCATCATATTCCCTTATCTCTGTCATCTATTTCATTATTCCCCACCATTCAATCTGCCAGTATCCTTCCACCTACCCCAGTCATGGCAGGCCAACAAGCTCTCACAAAGATGGAAAGAATTGTAGCTACTAGATATGGACCCCTGATCTTTCCCGTTCCTTTAAATTCCATGCCTGCAAGGGAATACCAGAAGTATATGCGTAAGTTCACTGGTACAGAGGGGGTAACAGCTGAAGAACACCTTGAATCTTTTTATAGTTATGTTGATAACCTGGATATCAATGAAGATGATGTGTGGATGAGAGTTTTTGTCTAGAGCCTTGATGGAGAGGCTAGAAAATGGTTCAGAGAACTAGCACCTAGATCTATAGCAGACATTGAAGCATTAGATGATGTATTTTTGAAGCACTGGGGAGATAGAAAAGACTTGCTATATTACCATACTAATTTTGGTAACCTGAAGAGGGAGAATGGGGAATATTTGCCTGATTTTAATAAAAGATTCAATCGTATGTATAGTAACATACCAGCTGAAGTAAAGAAAACCCCCAACTTGGCCAAACTCACCTATGCCAATGCTTTTGACTCTGATTTCTGCCTCTTGTTGAGAGAAAGAAGATGTGCCACTCTAGCTGATATGCAAGATGCAGCCCTAGAAGTAGAATATAATATTATAGCTGCAGAAAAGCTCAAAAGTCATGCTGATAGAAGGAGGCGGAGAAGTGAGGCTTCTTCTTCCTCTACTTCATTTTTAGAGCCTAAATTAGAAAAAATGACTAGATTGATAGAGTCGTTGGCTGCTGAGATATCCAAGCTGAAGGTTGAGCAGAACCCAGGAAAGATAAAGCTGCAAAACACATTTGCTCCAAGAAATCCAAATCCATTCAGAAGAGCAAATGAACAGTTGCAAATCATTAAGAGGGGTAAAGAAGCAAAATAAGAACAGAAAGTTAAGGCTCCTTTTCAGAACGTGGTCATGGAGGAGAAGTAGTTTGAAGAAGAGGATGAAATTCATTGCATGGAAGGTAAAGGCAGCGCTGCATTTTTGACATTGGCTGCATACGAAGAAGCATTACTCCTGGACCAAACTAGTCAAGAATGGGACTGAGGGGCTGTTCTACAGACTGGTGAACAACAAAGATATAATTTGAGGTCAAAATCAAACAATGTCAAGGAGAATCCTGCCCAAAAAGCTGTTGTCCCCACAGAGCAACAGAATATCAGGCAGAAAGGGCTAGCAGCAGGTCCAGTTATCCTCAAAGCGCCAACTCAAGAGGTAAGAGGTCCTGAAAAGTCCCCTTCCCCTTTCAGCTTTGAATCAGAAATCCAGAAGTTGAAAATATTTGTACCTCTGTTAGAACTTGTAAAGCATGAAGTTTTTAGGAAGACTATCCTTGAGGCCCTTTAGCTGCAAGTCATACGAACCTCCACTGACTCTGTCAATTTGCAAGATGATAAACTTGCGGTTGTGCTGAGCCCCATGACCAAACCTGTTGATGATAATTCTCCATCATTCTATGTCTCCTTGCCCATTCACGATAAAATCCTCCACAACTGCCTGCTAGACACCGAGGCTAGCCACAATTTGATGCTTAAAGCTGTCATGGAAGAGTTAGACCTTGATATCACCAGACCATATCATGATTTATTCTCATTTGATTCAAGGAAAGTAAAATGTCTAGGATTGATCAAAGATCTAGCCATTACCCTAATTTAGTTTCCCATGAAGAGTATGATGATGGACATTGTAGTAGCATATGTCCCTCTTAAGTTTGGCATGCTGCTGTCTAGAGGATGGATTAAGAGACTAGGTGGGACATTACAGAATGATTTATCTTATGCCACTATCCCAGTTTTTGGAGGGGAAAGCAAGAGATTGTACAGAGAAGCACAGCTAGCATACATCATCAGTGATGAGAAGAAACCTTCCAATCATCCCATTTATGCTTTGGACACCGATTTTGGAGCATGTATTCTCCAAATTGAAGAATCCCAGAAGGAACTTTTATGTATTCCAAGATGCCTTTTCGGTTGATGAATGCTGGAGCCATCTTTCAGAGAGCTATGGATATCGAATTTGTGGGAGAGAAGGATAAATTTGTCCTTATCTACCTAGATGATATAATAGTGTACTCTAGCAGCCATCAAGACCATTTCCAACATTTGAGGAATGTGTTCCTAAAGTGCAGAGGGTTTGGGATTTCAATTAATCTTAAAAAGTCATAGTTTGCTTTAGAAGAAGGCAAGCTATTAGGACATATTGTTTCCACTGTAGGTGTCCGAATTGACCCAGAAAGAGTAAGATCTATACAGACCTTGTCTGTCCCGAGATCAAAGAAGGACACCTAGTCCTTTCCGGGCAAGATAAATTTTGTAAGGAGGTTTATCCCAAATTTTGTAGAACTAGTAAAGCACATCACCTCCATGTTGAGAAAGGGGTCAGATATTAAATGGACTGATGAAGCAAGGAGATCCTTTGAGTCCATTAAGAAAGCTATTATGAGAGCTCCCACTTTAAGAAGTCCATATTACAACAAGAAGTTCCACATATTTTCATTTGCCTCTAATGACACCCTTGCAGTAGTTTTAGTGCAAGTAGCTGAAGAAGGTTCAAAGCATCCAGTGGCATTCTTCAGCAAAACCTTAAGGGACGCTGAGATGAGGTACGATATTATTGAGAAACAAGCATATGCTCTTATCAAGTCTTTGAAAGCTTTCAGAGTTTACATTCTGCATTCCAAGATAATTGCATATGTGCCCTCTACTTCAATAAAAGATGTCCTAACACAGCCTAATGCTGATGGAAGAAGGGCTAAATGGATTGAAAAGATGATTGAATTTAACATAGAACTGAAGCCCACCAAGCTTATCAGAGGTCAGGGCCTTGCTAGAATATTGGCTAAAGAAAATTGCAGAACACTGGACATAAATATTATAAGCATGATTGCAGAAAATGGTCAAACAGAAGAAGAAGAAATGGCTGAACCAGAAAAGAATGAGACATTGGCCAAAAATCTTGCTTCTTGTGATTGGTACTCTGCCATAGCTCAATTCTTAATGAAGCTAGAAGTTCCTCCAGATTCTAGTTCGAGCCGAGCCAGAACTATCAAACTTAGAGCAGTAAAATACTACATCCATGAAAATCTGCTCTACTGGAGGGATCCCTTTGGGATTCTTCTAAGGTGTCTGGAAAAAAAGCAATCCAACGAAGTAATGCAGCAATTTCATTCTAGCATGTGTGGAGGACACCACCATTGGAAGACTACAACCCACAAAATCCTCAGAGCTGGGTACTATTGGCCCACCTTATTTTATGATGTGTTTTCATTTTTTAAATCTTGTGACAGGTGCCAGAGATTTGAAGGGAAGCAGCAATTGAAGTCCCTGCCTTAAAGCCTATACATGCTAGTGGCCCTTTTCAGCAGTGGGGCTTGGATTTCATTGGAGAAATCAATCCACATTCCAGTGGCCGACACAGATGGATCCTAGTAGCCACTAATTACTTTATTAAATGGATTGAGGCCATTCTTACCAGAAAGGCTGATCATCATGTGGTCATGAAGTTTTGATAGAGAATATCTTCACCAAATTTGGGTGTCCACATAAATTAGTCACAGATAATGTAGCAGCCTTTAGGGCAAAAGAATTGGTGGACATGTGAAATTCAATGGGAATTAAACTGGTTCGTTTCACCTCATAATACCCTCAAGGCAATGGTCTAGAAGAATCCTCCAACAAGAGTTTAATAAGGATAATTAAGAAGCTGTTGGAAGACAACAAAAAGAATTGGGACTCTAAACTCATATATGCATTGTGGGCTGATAGAGTGACCAGAAAAAGATCCACAGGGAATTCTCCATTCAATCTAGTATATGCCACTAAGGCTGTGTTCCCAATTTAGTTAACCCTCCCCGTGGCAAAGTTCCTACAAGAAGAGAAGAATGAGGAAGAAGATATGGAAAAAAGGATCACTGATATAGCAGAGATACATCAAATCAGAGAACAGCTGGTTGAAAGGTCTGTAGCACATAAGAAGAAGATCAAGGAAGCCTTTGACAGGAGGACAAACTCAAATAATTTTCAAGTTGGAGACTTGGTTCTTAAGTGGGATGCACTGAAAGAGAAGAAAGGCAACCATGGGAAGTTTTATTCTTTCTGGACAAGGCCTTTTATCACTTCTCAGGACCAAGGGAACAATACATTCGCTGAAAAGTATGGGAGGAGAAGCAGTTTTTGATGGCTGGGTTAATGGGCGTTTTCTTAAAATTTATGTTATTTAGGGTCTTTTGGCCTTAAAAGTGTAAATATGTTGTTTTAGTGTAGGCTCAATTAGACTCCATGCCCAATGGAACACTAGGAATTTTTGCAAATTTGTTTTCACAGGAAAGGCAATGATTTGCAGTTCTTGAGACCTCACAAGGAGGATCTCATCCCCAGAAGGAGCCAGTGTTAGCTCTGCTACATGTGGCTGAGTTTTTGAGGAGTAGAAGTGAGCTTGATCCTTTGTTTTTGCTCAGAAAAGGTCTACATCGATTATTCTCGCTTTTCTCCATTTCCTCGCCCATTCCTGTCTCACCCCCTTTATAAATGATTCTATTTAAAATCCTTTAAAAAACCACTTTTCTTAAGCCTCGGGCATTAAAACCCTAAAACGCATATAACTGTGAGCCTTTGCAAAATCCCTAATGCGCCGTTTCCTTGTCACATCAGTTGAAAACCCCATGCGATCAAATCCGCACCATCCGATCAACTCCGCTGTGATCGAATGGCATTCGCTCCTCCTACACCCGCAAACCACCTGCGTGTTAACTCGCGATCAAAGTGGTTTTTGTCCCTCCCAGTCTACCACACATTGCATGATGATTGTGATTGCGAGCCCTCGCACGTTTACCGCTTCCCTCCCAACGGTGGTGCGGGCAATACCGCTTACTACCCGTCCTCTGTCCCCACTCGATTAACTACCATATGTCCTCTGCTTGATGACCGTTGGATCTAACTACCCGAGATCCAATGACTCACAATTGTCTGCTCCCACTTCCTCTCGATACCTCCTGCCGAGAGATCTCCGCTGTCCATTCGTTTGATCTAGCGACCGATTTTCTTCCTCCATTCCTCCCGACTATCCACGTCCTTAATCATTCCATATTCCCGAAGGAGGAAGGTGGCCAGTATATAGTACTCGGCATAATAGATCTTCAACAATCACATTCAACAGGAAGGACGGCCGAGAAAGAAAGGACAGGCCTCGAGCAGTTAAATGTATTTAGCAGTTATGGAATTGCATCCATACGACACTCCACCTGCTCGAGAAGGACAATAGAGCATCCGAGGAGATCAAATTCGTTCACTGAAGTAAGCATATTGCACCAGAGACTCCATCAGGTAGTTAAAGCAGTTGGTGGTCAATTATGACCTCCCCATACTTAGAATGGCTGCATGTCTTTGTAATTAAACTCTACATATACCTAGAAACAAGATGTAATCAGGGTTAATGGTTGTTGTTTTGATGTAAGGTTCAACTTCTGGAGACTGTAACTACTTGGATACTTGCAGTGTCTCATCTTCATTTTCAGCTAATACAAGCTTCTTTTGTTGTTAACTACTCACTTTTCACTTCTACTTTGTTCTAGGTTGTGCCCATTTTACAGTTTTCTTGAACTCTTGATGTTTAGCATTAGAGGGGCTGTCATCCTCCCTCTATGTTAAAATATTGTATATATCAGTGAATGTGTTATGCAGGTTCTTTTCACTTAGTGCCAGAGAGTTGTCATCCTGTCTGTACATTAGGGAATTAGATTTGTGGACCTCTTTACTGGTTGCAGTCGTCCATCACAGGGTCCTATGCATCTACTGGTGTGGTCAATATTCTCCATATTCACCCAACCCTTAAACTATGAGTAATTGGTGGTCTAAAGCCTTGTAGTCTGGGGGTGTTCACGCATGTCTGGAGTCAAGCAAAGTAGGAGTGGTTATCTGGCTTGAACAAGCATCATTCCTTCCATTCATCCATTTCCAACATTAAGTTGAGTTTGTAATGTTCCTGAGCATCTTCGAGATACAACCTAGGAGATTTTCTTGGGGTGATAACAGTTCCCACCACACCTATCCTCAAAAGAGAAAAGCAAGATAGTAAGGAAAAACACCCCTTTCACCTGGATTAGAGTCAATCTCTTCAAACATGGCCCAGATCAGATCTTGAGAAGATGTGTCAAGGAGGAGGAAGTCTTTGACATCTTCCTGGCCTGTTAGATGGGCCTTGTGGAGGTCGTTTTGTAGCAAAAAGAACTACCTTCAAGATATTGCATGCAGGCTACTACTAGCCCACTCTTCATCAGGATGTGAGGAGATACACGAGCCAGTGTGATCGGTGTCAGAGGATGGGGAAACCCACTCCAAAGGATGAAATTCCCATGCAACCTCAAGTGACTTTTGAGCCATTTGAGAAGTGGGGCATGGACTTTGTGGGGCCTATCAACCCTCCTTCAAAGCAGAAGTAGTACATCATTGTGTGCACTGACTACCTGACAAAGTGGGTGGAGACAAAAGCAATCAAAGAAGTGACAGAGAAAAAATTAGTTGATTTTTTGAGGGAAAACATATTCTACAAGTTCGGTTATCCAAGAGAGTTGGTCACAGACTAAGGTAGTCAGTTCATTTCCAACCTGATTGAAGACTTGCTCACACATCATAAGATCAAGCATAGGACTTCCACCCCGTACCATCCACAAGGCAATGGGAAAGTGGAGGTCACTAACAGAGCATTGGAAGGGATCATAACCAAGGTAGTGAGCAACATCAGAAAAGACTGGGCAGACAGATTAGTTGAGGCCACTTGGGCCTACAACACAACATGGAAGACCACCACTGGGTTCACACCCTATGAACTGGTCTATGGGAATAAGACTTTGTTATCAATATAGTTTGGATTCAATACCCTAAGGGTGGTAGCTCAGCTGGACCTAGACCTTAGCCATGCACAGGAGGAGAGACTACTTCAGCTCAATGGATTGGATGAATATAGATTACAAGTCCTTCTCCATACAAAGGTAGTTCAGCTTCAAAGAAAGATATGGCATGACAAAAATATCAGGGAGAAGCAATTCCAAGAGGGAGATTGGGCACTACTCTATGATTCAAGATAAAAGGATTTCAGAGGCAAGTTGAGGACAAGATGGATGGGACCCTACATTGTGGAGAAATGCAATGACAATGGTTCAGTTCTGATCAGAACCATTGATGATGAAGCCATCCCCATGCTTGTCAATGGACATCAGTTGAAAGTCTACAAGAAACTCCTCTCCAAGTGAGAGTTTATTTAAGATTTGAATAAAATAGTGATGGTAGTGGAGCATGTCTTAGCTTCCACTTCACCCACTTACTAAAGAAAAAAGAGAAAAAATAAGGACTCAAGTGAAAACCTCCATGAGGTGCTTGAGTCCCATCATTGGGTTGAACACCTCTTCTGAGGCAGCCCAATGATGTAAAAAGAAAATGGGAAAATAATAATATCCCTGTGTGAAAACCTCCCTTGGAGGCGCCCAAGATAGGCAATTAAGGTGAAAACCTCTCTGAGGCACCCTAGTTGTTTTCAAAAAAGAAAAAAAAAAAGAGAAAAAACAATGAATTTTTACTGCATTGCAGGTTTGCAGGAAGACTTCAGGGAGCAAGAGAAGGTGCCAAGGGGACCCTAACATTCATACCAGCATCCATCTCATCTTCTCCACACCTTCTTCCATCATTTTTGGCATCTCTTTCACCCCATTTTACTTCTTCTTCCAAAACTGTGTTTTCTACAGGAGGCTCCTGTAGGAATTACAGAGTACTGGAGGCAGTTTGAGAGACAAGAAAAGCTTCATGAGGAACCTATAATCCCTCTTACCATCTTCAAACCTCCTTGCCATCATATCCAAGCCTGCATCACACTCCAAGGATCATTATTATTATTTTTTTTTCCTTTCCAAGAAAAACAGTTTTTCATTTTTGAAAAAAAAAAAGAAAAATAAAAGGAGGAAAAGACACGATTAACTTTACTTGAATCTTACCTACTATCCCTCCATCATTCATCTCCACCTCTGGCATCATTCTTAAGCTCCAAGCACAGGGAAATAGTTGAAGTTTCAAGGGGAGAAGTAGCTATAGGAGCTCCTGTAGGAATTCCTGTAGCAGCTGATCCCATAGAAGTCCAGCACTGGCAGCAAGGGGTAGCACATCTAAAGCTTGAAAAGGCACATGCAACTTAGCTCAAATAGAAGAAGAACCTAAAAAAACACACAACAACACATCAGCAAGCAGAGACAACATGCATGAAGGAAAATGAAGGCATGCAGCAGAGAAAGCCACAACACCTCGCAGTCGATGGCAACAAATACACTTGGATTATAGGTAAGTAGATAAGTCACTCTTGTATCTGCATTTGTGTAATTAGGAATCATATGAAGGAAATGAGATGGTTGAAATTGAAAGAGGGAAAGGTGGCTAGTTAACTTGGCCACCTTCATTTAGTTGACTCCACTTAACCAAGATATCACCCACATGTGCGCACAATCAACTCAAGCAAAATATGCGAAGGACAGGTAGTGGGAGGAAGAGTTAACTCTGATGGAGTAATGAGGGGATGATTATGAAGGGGGTCATGATGAACAAGTAGGTGGGGACCAATGGTTCTAATCTGGAAAGTGTACACCTTGCCAACTTAGCACTCATAACCAAAAACAGCCATAAAAGGTAATGAGCACTCCTCCCCGCACATTCTCACCACCTTTTCTTCAGTTTCTCCTTGTAACTCAGTTACACAACAATCTTCTTATGTCCCCACAGCCTCATATCCACCATCCTCCATCGTTTTCCTCCATATTTTTTCTCTTGGAATCTTCTACAGGAGCCCTCCAGGTTTTCTACAGGAGCACCTACAGGAAATCTACGGGAGGGACAACAGGCTTCTACAGGAGGGGTAGTGAGTCATTTTGAAGGGAGGAAACATGATTTTTGGCATGAATTTCAGTCTGAAGAGGTAGGGTTCATGAATGCCCTCTGTTTAATATCAAAATGTGAAATATTTGGTCTCAAATTGAAGATAAAATGAGTCTTTAAGAGGGTATAAATACATAAAAAAAATCTGTTCAAAAAAACAAAAAAACACAGTCCCCTCTGTTTTTCTATTTCACTCAAAATTATTTGTCTCCACCTCCATATCTGGTTTTTCAAAAGAAGTACAGGAAGTATGATAGGGTGGTTTATGATAAAAGAGCCCACTAACTCCACTAGACTCCATGCACATCCTCAAGTGGTGGAAATATTTACAAGGGAAAACTAGATGAATTTCTTTGAGAAGTTTAGAGGGTTTGATAATGAAATTTCCCATGAATTTGCTCTCTCTCTAGTCCCTCACACAAGAAATCATGCTATTGTAACCATTAGAGGCCTCTCCATTGAAATAACCCCTAAATTCATCAATAGCGTCACTACCCTTCCTCTTGGGCTGCCTTGGAGTAAAGATGAGAAAATAATTGGCCAGGCTGCCAAGAGGAAATTTTTCCAAGATAATGAAACCCTTGTTGAAGACAAAAATGGAATTAGGAGGGCTAGTGTACCATATTCCTAGGATTAGGTTAGCCACCAAGTGATCAAATACATTTCTTATGAGGGGAGGCACAACATTCTTTATGGATATCATTTCAGAATCCTCCAAGAATTGAGATATGGCATGGATACCCCAGTACATCAAAATCTCAATATCCCTTACTTTCTCCGTCAGTCCCTCATTGACTCCAACACCAAGATACAAGAAGGAAATTCACAGCAGCTAGCTCACCATGGCCTAATCAAGATCCTAGTAGAAGAAGCCCTCCATACCCTTACAATCCTTATAGCATGGGAAGTTTTCAGAAATATGATAGTTGAGGATGACATCAAGGCATTAACCTATGATGTCAGTCTTGCTATCAGTGAGGAGGGAGAACAACAAGGAGGAGAAGATGAAGCCAGTGGTGACATAACATAGTAAGAGAGGAAGGAGGAAGAAAATAAATAGAGGAGGGGAGAGTTGAAGAGACAGAACAAGAGGTAGAAAAAGAGACAGAGCAGAAGGAGGAAAAAGAAATAAAAGAGGGAGAAAAGGAGGTAGAGAGGGCAGAGCAAAGAGAAGAGTCCCCTGAAACTTTGGAAAGAGAAGCAACAGCTTCCCTCACTACCCTCAGTACACCAGTCAAGCAGAATCAGAAGAGGAAAAGAAAAACCTCCATGTATTTCAAGGAAAGGAAGAGTACCAGAATTAAAACAGGAAAACCTCAACCCTCATCAAAGGCTCCCATTAACATTGAAGATTCACCCTTCGCCAAGGTGAAAGAATCTCCTTCCAAGACACCCATAACCTATAAAAGGAGGACTAAAAGATCTTCTACATGGAAGGGAAAGGCAATTCTATAGGACCCCAAATCAGACCTAGAGGAGGCTAAAATAATCCTATAGGAGACACTGTCCAAACTATAGGAGACACAAAAACTTGACAAAAAGATAGGAGGATAGCTAGAGGTGAAAGAGGAAGCACAAGAGCTACAAGAACCTGACCCCCAGCCTAATATTGACTCCTATTATAGACTACTTGAGGGAGGCAAGATAATCCCGCAAAAATTTGCAATTCCACTATTTTTCAAATTGGAAAAAGAGAGAGTGAGAATACATAGGTGGATGTAGATAGCCAAGTCCAAAGGAGTTGAGGATATTGGCCACATGGAAGACAAACTCAGGGAAATGGGCAGGGAATTGACTGCTCTCAGAGATAGAGAAGCCATTACAAGAAGCCACCTTGAGAATGAGAATGAATTACTAAGGAGGTAGCTGCAGGAGAAAGAGACTCATTTGTTATACATGGCCAACTTATCCATAGAAGCATTACAATGCAGAACACCAGCCAAACCTTATGGCCTCTATCTGAAGGATCAATGGCTTCAATTCCAAATAAAAACTTTGGCATAAAGAGGCATAATGCCTTTCCAAGACTACAAGCAGTTCGTGGATTTGTGTGACCAAAGCACCTCCGAGGACAAAGCAAAGATGGCAGATTTTTATCTACACAACATGGCCCTCACAGACCTAAATGTGTGGGACCCCAATGCCAAGCTAGGGGATCTACAATTAATGGCCATGGCATCATGGATGAACCATGAAATGAAAATATTGTTAATGAAAGAGCAGAATTAACCATTGGTGATAAGAGCCGAGCCATCAGATCCTATGGCACTCATTAGCACACACAACCTACTTGCCAATGACCCTCAGATTGCCCATAAATATCTAGCCAATCAAGAACAATCCATTGCACACTTTGAAGATATGCTGAGGCTACTTGGGGATGATTGTGTGCATGCATGCATTAGAAGATGGAACACCCTACCCCATAGCTTGTAGATCAGAGAATACCATTCCCCCATGAGGCTAAAGGAGGCATTGGAAAGAGTGCCAATGTACAAGCACTCCATGCAAAGGCTGAAGGTCAACTATATTGACCTCAAACTGAGTCCTCCACTCATATTAGGCATGCTGGAAGGCAAAAGAGAAGAAGAAGAGAAGGAGTAGTGGAAGGACATAGACAGAAAGGCAGGATTTTATGGAGAACATGAGCAGACCACATCAGAAGCCTGGAATGCTAGGGAGGCCACTAGGGCCATGAAAGACAAAAAGATTGACTAGGTTGCTTAGAGGATGAGCAACACCTTCAGTGGGGGGTGATGATGAGCTTCATAAAGGGGTAATTATATGGGCTCATTTTACCTCCTAACCTTGTCAAATAAACCATTCTCTTAGCTTATTGTATGATTTTTTGATTATATTTATGCTTATAGGGTGAGTTGAGTTAGTTATTATGCCATGTGGTCTAACATGTACTTAATGTAGATTATTGATGGATTTCGAGGTCAAAGTCAAGGATCTAGTGGTAAAACTATAAAAATGACTCAAATTAGATGGAGGAGAGGACTTATAGGAGGGAATCCCCCTCATTTATTTCTCCTCACTTTGAATTCCCCTTCATTCAGCTCAGAGTACAAGAGCCGAATCATGGACTAGAAGGCAGCCGAGAAAGTGGAAGATGATTGATAGTTATCTCGAGTTTTGGGAGCCAAGCCTCTCTGATTTTAAAGAAGTTGTTGGTAGCTTTAGATGTATAAGTAGAGAGGCCTAGGGCATCAATAGGGTCAACTTTTTTGCTTGTGTAAACTCTGCTCAAATTTCGAGCTTACTATTTTATGACAGTTTTACGTAATCTTGCTACTTTTTTATAATGAAGATGGAATCCTTTTTGAGCTAGCACTAAGTTACCTTATAGGGCTGAAGATCTTGGGTTAGGGCCCAATCCAAGTAGCCAAGCTTCTCTTTACTTGTATTTTTATGCTTTACTTTAGTTTGTAGATTAGTTTGTTGTTAGATGTATTTCTCTTATGGTTAAGAATAGGTTGCTTTTGATGATTTAGTAGCTTGCTTCCATTTGTGCTTTTTTTAGCAGGTTAAGCAGTGATAAGAGAATATTCAAAAGGCT
>APFE030998631.1:175328-235403 GCA_000404065.3 Pinus taeda | reverse complement strand
CCCTTGTTTATATTCATCTGATTCCTCATAGTCAAGTTTGGTTTGAGTTAGGGGGAAAGTTCTTGCTCCTCTTGAGTGAGAAAAACAGTTTCATCATCATTTATTCCCATCAGATTTATTTGATTGTCATTACAAGATTAGTAAAGAAGGCTATTAAAGAAACCAACCTAGACGATAAACTGAAAAAGTGCCTCACCCCAGATAGTGAAATCACTCCTCGGATCTATGGAGCCCCCAAGGTGCATAAAAAAGATGTTCCCTTAAGACCTATAGTGAACACTATAGGTTCTCCCACTTACGAATTAGCAAAATATGTCGCTAGCATCTTATCTCCGCTAGTTGGCAAAACTAGCTCTTACATTAAGGATTCCAATCAATTTGTCAAATTCATTAAGGATACAAAATTAGACCCAGGAGACAAAATTGTCAGTTTTGACGTAGTCCAACTCTTCACCAAGATTCCCCTAGATGAAGCTATTGAAGTAGTTAAAGAAGTGGCAGACCCCAAACTGCAAAATTAGTTGAAGTTTGTCTTCGCTCTACCTTCTTCTCCTTCCAAGGTGAGATATTTGAACAAACTTCAGGTGTTGCGATGGGATCACCTCTTTCACTGATTGTAGCTAACCTCTACATGGAAAAATTTGAGAAAAAAGCTCTTGATTCATACCCTTTAAAACCTAAGTTCTGGGTCAGGTTTGTGGATGACATCAACGTCAATTGGCCTCATGGTGATAATGAACTTAAGAACTTTTTGAACCATCTTAATAGCATATCAAATGACATTAAGTTCATAATGGAGACAGAGGAGAATAATTGCATACCTTTCCTGGACATTCTCCTGATAAGAAAGGAGGATGGTTCCATAGGTCATAAAGTATTCCGGAAAAAGGCGCATACAGATAACTACCTCCATGCTGATTCGCATCACCATCCAGCCCAAAATATGGGTGTACTTCAAACCCTCTTCACTAGAGATTGTAGAATCTCAAATGAGAATCACGCTGAAGAAGAGATTACTTACCTAAAAAGAACTTTTACCAACTTAGGATACAATAATAAAAGCATCTACAAATCCATTCAAAAAGCCAAGACAGGAAACAATACAAACAAATCAATAAACCCCAAGACTTCTAGTGCCTACCTCCCATACATTCAGGGTGTCACTGACAAGCTAGCCAAAGTTCTCAAAAAGAAGGATATCATAACTTCATTCAAGCCTTTATCAACTATCAAACAAAAAATGAGATCTGTAAAGGACAGCCAGGAACAGCTACAATAGAAAGGTGTATATATCATCACCTGCTCTTGTGGAGAACAATATATAGGAGAAACTGGCAGGTCTGTAAAGATTAGGCTCAAGGAGCATAGTGCTGATATCCGTAAAGAAAGAACACGCTCTTCAGCTTTAGCAGAACATGCTGGTAAAACTAACCACCATATATGCCTTGAGGACACTAAGGTCATTGCAAATGAGAAACACCATTTCAAACGGAAAGTACGTGAGGCCATTGAAATCATTAAACACCCCCGTAACCTTAATAGAGATGGAGGCTTGGAAATTAGTAAAAATTGGAATCCTCTTCTCTCGCCCATTGAATAAGTTTCCCTTCCCCATCCTCCCCTTTCATCCCCTCTTCTTTCCCTCGCCCAGCCTAACCCCTTAGGTCTTTAAGAAATTTGACCCTTTCGTCTTAATCCATCTAGTTGGTTCTCTGATAAACAATAATATTAAGCTGCTTGATAGAAATGGGCTCTAGGTATTCTTGAAATCAGGCCTTCTCCTTTAAACCTAAGGCTTCTAAAAAAACTTTTAAATGAATTATGTTAAATAAAATACAACAATATAAAACTCTCAATTTAACCTTAGTTATTAGTTATAATATAAATTAAATAATCAAATTAAATTAATTAATTAATTAATTAATGGATTAACATAATGCTCTTAATTCAAATAAAAAACTAAATGAAATAATAAAAACATGCATATATATGTAAATCTATGTAAAATAGCAATTATATTAATTAATAATATAGTAATTAATAATAACACAAAATGATTATATAAATTAATATATAACATTATAAAGAACCAATCCCACATTAATAACACTTATATGATTTTTATAAATTAAAACTTATAAAGAAAATCAGTAAAAATAATTAATTATGGAATACATAATAAATAAATATAATAAATCAATACATTATAAAATAAAATAAAAATTAATACAATTATAAGAATGAATATAAATTAGGAATAAGAAATAACACTTTAACCTAGTTAATAAATATAAATAAAATAATTGAAATCAAATATAATTATAAAATGAACATAATAAAAATTAAATAAAACCATTATTTATATATTAAACTTTAGAATTCAATTTCATTTAAATACATATTAAGTAGAAAATATAATTAAATACATAATAATATGAAAAATAATTTATATTATCATAGTATTAATCAATTATAAATAAGAAAATAAAATTAATACAATATTTCATCAATAATATATTAATCACTATAATCTTTATAAATTAATAAACTAAGAAACAAAATTAATAAAGATAAATAAGATACTAGTTATAGTATATATATATCTAGTGTATAGATCCAATTAATAATATAAATATTAACAACATTAATAAAAGTATTAATATAATAACATTACTCACAATGTAATACATTCAAACAATATATCATGAGGATATTATTAAATAAAGAAAATAGGAGCAATTATATAAAAAAGGGTCGGCTTATACTCAGCAGCCCTCCTTAACCCTATTTATCTCTCGCTTTTCTCCTCTCTGTATATCAAGTCCTGATGATGAGTCTTGGTATAGGCTCGAAAAGTCGACAAAAACAATGAAGAACAATGTGGATTATCCGAATTCAATTTCTCAAAAACCACTCCATAGAAACCTACAAACTAAGAATATTACCCTCATCATCATTATAGTTTTCCTGAAAAGGAGGCTGGAATTGCTGGTCTGGACCCTTTTGTTCTCGTTTTTTGATTTGGGGAATATTCCTTCTAAAGTTTTGGTTCCTATTTTGAGGAGTAGTTTGATTTTCTCTAATTTGAGCTTGATCATTTATGTTTACTCTTTGCATCATTTTTTTTACTACCCTCACTAGGTTATCAATTTTGTGGTCAGAGGTAGAAGTGGAAGGTTCTTCTTTAATGGTAACCCTATGTTCAGATTTTAGTTTGGCCTTCTTGGATAAGATATTAGCTTCAAATTTTATAGCATTGGCTTGCATTTCTTCTAAAATGTTCGGGTCTCTCTCTCTAAGTTGATACTCCATGTCTACATCAAAACCATCAGGAAAATCAATTAAAGCTAGACCAGGGGAGGGTTTGATGTCTATAGGAATTGAATTGTAAAGAGTGTTAAACCGTTCACAGTATTCCTCCACAGTTTCATTGGATTTTCTTTTAAGTCTTTTGTATTCATTCAAGAGCTAAAGTGTATTTTTATTGATTTCCCATCTAGCTAAGAAATTTTGATGGAATTCTTCAAGGTTGGCCATACTTCCTGCAGGTAAACTCCTAAACCATTTTTTGACATCACCTCCTAAAATTTGAGCAAACAATCTCATCTTTACATCAGCCTCAACTACTTCTTGAAGATCAAAAACATCATTCATTCTATCTACGTGTTGCTGAGAAGTATAAGAACCAATGTTATCAAACATTAGAATTTTAGATTGATAGTCTGCAGGCATAACATTTAGCTAATTTGGTAACACCAAAGGTGCATACCTAGTTGCCATAGCTGGGCTGAGAAATTGACTGGAAGATGGACCTGTGGAAGGTGTAGTTGTAATAACTATAGGGATAGTATGAACAGCAGTATAAGATATTATAGGTGAAAAGGTAGAGACTATAGAATGAGTGGGACTGAGGGTTTGTAGATTAACAAACTGGGAAGACTGGGTGGACAAAGGAGCTACTGCAATTATTAAAGCTGAAAATTCAACAGATTGTTGAATATAAGCTTCTTTAATGGCTTGGTCCAAAACCAAGACTAGACCCTGTAATTTATCAAATTGTTGTAGGTATTCCAGATTAGGATCTAATTCAGGAGGCTGAGTTTGGGGTATATATGGTCGCAGTAAAGCTTCATCAATGATAGTCTGATCTACAAAGCTCTCAGATTTTGTTCTAAACAAACTATATAAGCTAGAAAGGAAAATCAAACTCTATTTCTTGAATTGTTTCACGCTTCTCAGGAAGAGAGTTAGACCTAGACAAAGGACTATTCTTAGGAATAGAGTTAAACCTAGACAAAGGACTATTACTACCATGGCTCTCTGCAAGACTTCTCTTTCTCACTAATTTCTCTAGATTATCTAAAAATTCAGCAGGGTTGGGATCTGGGTGAGCTCTAGTGAAAATTATTTAAGGATCCAGATCTATTAAAAACTCATCACATATCTAATAAAATTAAATTAATAACACACTCAAATATATACAAATATTACAACCTCAGATCATGTATTTCATTGTGATATAAGAGTTTTGATTTATTGAAACACTGATTGAATACCAGGGAATAATTATTTTTAATTTAAAGAATATTCGCCGCCAGTATGGTCGCCACTATGTTGTCATTCTGTATTTATGAGTTTGAGGGAGTAAACACATAGGACAACATCAAAACCACTTTGGAAGCTCAGATCTAGCCCTGCCAACTTTAGAGAGGGATCTCTCTGTAAAATTTAGCTATGTTTTGTGTGAATTTTAGGCTAGCTATTACTATATTGATTGTTTTTTATTGGATTTATTGGTTGATTAAATTGTTATAATTCCATTTGGCTATGGAGTATAAATATTAACTAGATCTGCATCAAATTTTGAAGGAGTTTCACAGGGCAAGCTTGGTTTCACTAGTTGGATCTTTCAGAATCTTAAATGGATTATGAAATAGAAGAAATGTAAGATTCAGTAGAAACTAAGGAGAAATGAAGAATTCCTTAATTTGACTTTAGAAGAAAACATATAAATTACTAACAACTAGAATAGGGTGCTATGTATAATGTATCCTATTCGTCACAGTTTCTGTTACGTAATTAAGCTTTTCAGAAATGACAAAGATAAGAGACAATGATTAAACACATGAACAAAAGAAAACCATCACCAATTGGTACACCACATGAATCCTGTGAAGAATGTCCTTGTATTATTGATGCTTCCAACAAATTGAAAATTACAATTCGCAGAGGAAATTATATTCAACAATCAACCCTTAATACTTCAATTAATGAAGTATTTATAAGAAATAATTACAAAATCATTGTCTCAACTGATAGTGTATTATTAGCATTATTTTAAACAATAAAATCGATCTTTTGCAGGATCATAGGTAAGGTGGACAACTGCATGAAGAGGTGGCTCTGTTTTGGTGCATTTGGTTGCTGAATTAGCCTAAAACTGTGTTGTGCTAGTTGTTGTGCTAGATGATGTGCTGGCTATTGTTCTGGCTGATATTTTTTTTTTACTTCATCCGAGTTACTTTTTAATCCAGTAAATTGCATAGTTCCCCCCACCTTTTTTCCTCTGGAATGGTTAACTTAATTACCCTTTGGTAAATCTCATCAACTTCAGTATACTTTGCAAATGTTGGCTTTACTGTGAAGACATGTTTTACCTCATTCTTGATAAAGAAGTCATTTCCCATAGTCTCTAAAAATGCTCTAGCTGTCATGTTACCTTTTATACCACTGAATTTGATATTGCTTATGGCCACTTCCTTCATCTTCAGAACATAATCTTCTTGAGTAATCAGTTTGTCATTAATCACATATAGGCTGGGAAATCCTTTCTGAATTAATGCTTCAATCTTGTTGAAGAATCTGTTTACTCCCAACTCCATTGTTTCAATTTTCTCTTCTAATTGATCAATGAGATTTCTTTTAGTCAAAAGATTCTTCACTTCCAAGATGGTGGTAGTCCTGTCACTAATTCCTAACTCTTCAAGTTCATACTTATTAATTGAATTCAGAAATTTGATGATATTGGAGGCTTCTGTGGGCATGTCTCCCAACTTTTCCCTTATTTGAACTATGGTTTCAATGGCCTTTTGTATCAATTCTTTCAATTCAAAAATGGTTTGGATACATGGCCAAATATCATTCATGGAGTCCAAAATACCCATCCAAATGGTTTCCTTGGCTTGGGCCAATATTTGACCAATTGATGTATCCTTCTCCACCTTCTGTAACCTCTCTAGCAGCCTTTGTGACTTTTTCACTTCAACTAGACGAGAAGCTTCAGTTCTAGCTTTCTGTTCTTGTAGAGCTTTGAGCTGCCCATTCAACTTATTAATTTCTTCTGTTTGGATTGACATATTTTCCAGTGTCTTTCTCACATATTCAACACTTGTAGTTTGAGTTGAAGAAGTTGTTGTAGTTATTGTTCCTGTAGTTTGGATTTGAGTGATGGGTATAACATCCAAGGGGACTATGCCTACCCTTTGACTCTCTTTCTCTTTGATCTTTTTCTCCATTTTTGCCTCCATCAGTCTAATCTGAATATTCTTCTCTTTGATTAGCTTCATTATGTCAACCTTCTCTGTCTCATTTTCTTCAATATATTTAGTCAAGGGATCCTATGTGGCTAGCAATTTCAGCTTCTTTCTCAATATTGTAATGTCAAGATTTTTCTTCTTCATGGTCTCCTCTGCAACATTTATATATTTAGGATCATATCCTATCTTTACTACCAAATCTTCCAAATATTTGATCCTATTGTCCTTTGCTAAAGAAGATACCTTTTCCATTTTCATCTTGGACAGGATGTTTGCATATGAAACCTGCAGCTTAGACAATGACATGACAATATTAGTTAAGGTTGAGGAAATCATCTCACCAGTCTATTTATGCATCTCCATTTAATCAATGGGATGAATATCTTTGGTGCTAAATTCAAATGACTTACTCTTGTAATCTGTTGGTGTCTTTGGCTGTGGAACTTGGGCCTTAAGGAAAGCCATCTGCATCTTTCCCTACTCTGTATCAAAAAATGAAAATAATCTGGTTTGTGAACTGGAAGTCTGCTTCCAAAATTGATTATAGGTGTTGTACTTAAGAATTTTATTCTTAAGTTTGATCTCTCGGTACCTGTAAAAAACACTCATTTCCTTTTCTCCTTGGACGTCTTGCGAAGATAGCTCTATTTAATTTTTACCATGTTTGAAGGTCCAGTAGGAGATGTAACAAACTTGTTGCTTGTAGGTGGTGATTCTCCAATTATGATGGCAGCTTGGTCTTCTAACTCCTTTTTTGCATCTTCCCTTTGAGTCATCTTTTCTCTTTTCCTGTAATGGATTCTGAAATCTTCGGCCTCACTACCTGTTGTTGATGATTATCCCTCCTCTCTCTGCCTTTTACTTGTTTTCTCTTGAGGAGTGGGAGTCTTTATATTTGAAGTAGAGAACAATTGTTCTTCGGCTTCTTTCAATGTATTCTCTGCCCATTCTAACTGGTTCACATATTTCTCTATCTCAGGCCTTGAGGTATGAATATATGGAGTAGTTTTGTTTTCTAGTCTTAGCTTAGAAATGATACCCCAAGGGTCATAAGACCATGTGAAACTAAGATTGAATTTCATCTCTTTAAGCATATTATCTGCTTCTTCTCCTACTGACCTAGTGTTGCATATGAAAGGGCCCACCTGTGTCTTTATTTGAAACTGGGACTTCTTCTTTGCCACCACAAAGTGAATATCATCTGAATTTAACATTTGTCTGATTTATTCCAGGGAAAAAATCCTCACGGGGAGGTATTTTGAGAGCTTGTATGGTGCTAACTCGCATCCATGAACTCTGATATTAGTGTAATTATGGTATAAATACCAGTCTCTGGTCCTAGCTTGATCTGTCAAATGTAGAATCCTTTTAATGTCTTCACTGATTCTGGGTTGTGCTGAGATGTTTAAGATATTCATAGCTGGGTGAACAAACTTTTCAATGAACTGTTTGTAGGAGAATTCTTGCCGCTCTTTCATCACTAAATAAGTCCAAAAGATCATAGGCTGCTAGTTTCCCTCTTCATCTAGATTCTGCATGGAAAAACTGAACCTGTCTTCTTGATAATATAGAAACATATAAATTAAAATTGAAGTGTAATTAAACACTTGTTCTGTTGGAAATTTAAGAAACTGCTCACAGATGTTATCAACCAGGGATTAACTGAAATTAAACAAAATAGATGGTTTGCTATCTGTAGAAAAGATGGAAAGGAAGCCTAGAATGGGTTCATCTACCCACTAATCAGATTAATAACCCAGAATGTATGAAATTATGGTTATAATTTGTTTAGCTTGACTGGGGAAGATTGAGGAAGGGTATGGAGGATTCTTCTTTGGAAATTGGGCATTTTTTGGTAAGAATATCTCAAAAATCTTGGCTCTTCTGGCAAAATCAAGCTTTTAAAAGAGTTTGGTGAGGGATTCTAAGGAAAATGGGGCATTGTTTTCCATAGGAGGAGCTAGCGTCATCTGGTCTATGGATTAGGCAGTGATTGAAAAAAGGATCTCACCAAATGGGGTTATAATGGCTCTTTGGCTGGGAACATAATAGGCTTGGCATTTCCTGGTGAATTCAGGGGCATGGAAGGTCAGAAGGAAAATATAATGAGGAATATTGGACTCCCAGAGTCCAATTTCATCTATTTTCTCAGCATGTTTGTCCTCCAGCCAATAGTAAAGCTACAAAAATTCACAGTCACATTGTGTCTCATTGATCCTATAATCCCTATCGGCTAATGGAATATGATCTAAGTCTATAGATGGATGGATTAGTGGATTAACAGGGCTCTCCTAGTTCTTGCTCTTTGGAGGCATATTTAGATCAGTGAATGATAACAATGATGGAAGGAAAAGCTTACTGGGGATAAATTTGAGGTTATGAGCTGTCAGGGGAAAGGAGACATGACACTAACAATTTTATTTGCTTCTATAATTTTTGAAACTGATTGCTTTGCAGAGAAAACCTGGGAATTATGGAGAATAAGCCAATGAAAGGGACAATAAATGCAGTTCAAGGTTTTTTAAGGAATAATGGCAAGTTCCGTTGAAGGTTGGCACGGGACTGTTGAAGTTGAACGATTACCCGAGAAGGAAAATTGAATGCTCAATGGTAATTTTGCTGAGAAGGCATTTAATTGGGCAACGATTATGAAACATGGTGCAACAGGAGTGGTGGGGGTGTTGAGTAGGGACATGGTAAAGGGATGAGGGGAAGACGGTTTTTGGAGGGGTTAGGAGGTGGTAAGTGGTATCGGCTAGGGGGTTTGCATAATGAGGAGAACACACCACGTAAGGATGGAGCCCAATGGAAAATACCGACTTTTTGGACCCCCCCCCCCCCCCCACAACCCCCCTTGTGGCGGTAAAGGTAGGATCGAGGGGGGAGATGAAAATAAATGAGTGTCATTGATCGTGAAGAGTGGAGAATCTCGATGCTTTGACCGTAACCTCTTTTAACCATAAACGAAAAAACATATTTTTGTCTGTATGCGCCTTTGATTTTTACTTTTGAAACTTAGGATAAAATTTGGGATAAAAAACATGTTATGAATATACATAATCCTATCAATCATTTTTATTTTTACAATGTCATTGAGACTTAGGGTAAAGGGCACATAAATATATTTATAAAACCAACTATTTCTACCTACCCTTTAACTAAGCTAACATTTTTTTTTTCTAAAGGGGTGCATTTAGACTAGCAAACCCATAATTATTTTCTTTTATGGAAAATCAAAAACTACTAAATCCTATCACTTATTTCTCCTATTGATTTAGATTAAATAATTGAACTAATGTCATTTTCTACCTAACTACTGATTTACCAAGATTAAATTGTTTTGAAAATATTTATTCTCTAATCTTAATTTATAGAAATTTAAACATATTGAACCATGATTATCCTATATGACTAAACAAATAACTAGTCACTGTGGCATTTTAAACAAGTTGCACACAACCTTTATTTATCAATCATGAAGAGAACTATCTATGTTAAAATTGGCAAATAGGGTCAAACTCCATGTGGGTCTCCTTATTTATGGCAGCTGATTTTTTTTTTGGATTCCTCTCATCGAGAGGTGTAGGATTGATATAATTATCATACAATTCCGACAAGTGTTCATGGAGATATGAATTTATTTGTATTATGTGACAATTCGTCAAGGTTGGCCAACAACCAAATTACCCCCATCTATCCTCAACGTTTTACTATAAATAGAGGTGGCCTTCAAGTCATTTAGTCACTCATCTCTTGTGATCTTCTTCTACACTCGTTTGGGTTTTGGTGGAAGGAGAAGACCCTAAGAGAATACGCTAGCCTAATGATTCCCTAACGTTGTCACGGAAATCCCTAATTACAGTCAAGGAGAAGCCCTAGACGAGGAAGAGAAAAGTCATCTAGGAGTGCCCACAATGCGCTATACTACAGTCAATGAAGCTACCCTATGGACGATATCTTAGAGAAGGTACACCCATGCCCTAGCCACAGAGAAAAGAAGGATCTAGCTGCAGTCTTAGAAGGGATCTCAAGCCCTAAACACAATTTATGTTCCGTTGATTGGTTTGCATATCTACTAGTTCGTGGAATATAGAAGTTTGCAGGTGGCTTCAGAACTCTGTATCGAATGCTCTCGCATCTCTGTTACAAGACTATCTCACATATGGTATGACTGCAATCCCTTTTCGCATATGTTATGATCATGTTCATTATAATCTCTGGCTCACATAAGGTATATCCATGTATGTCATAATCTCTGGCTTGCATATGGAATAACTGGTGACTCGTTGAAAAGCACAGTCACACTAGCATCAAATTTCCATAGTAAGTATGTAATTACAACACAATGTAATACATGTATATGTATGGTAGACTCTATGGTTTGTAATTAACATCCCACTCTTTGTATAAACTCACATTGCACTTTGTTTGCATTATATATTATCATCACACTGTGTATGTCATGGTATGGAAAACAACATGTATATACATGATATGACAGACAATGCTTTGACATGGTAGACAGTGAAAAAGATGGTATGACTGATAGGATTTGGTATGGCAGACAATATATATATATTATATGACATGGAAAACATAGTATCTAGGACTTGGTAGTCTCCCAAGTGACATGATATAGTAGACGTGCCAGACAACTTGATGTATCACTATCCACAATACATATTCTTTGTTTCTCTTGATCGATACACTTTATTTCTCTATAATATGGTTGGCATCAAGATGCTTTGGTTTTCTTTAGGATATGACATCAACTCACATTTCTCCTCTATATGGGAAGCATCATTGTGTGGAGAGACCTAGTTGCAGTTCACTGTTGGGCTAGGCCACATGTTGATCTAGATTGACATTAACAGCAATATGAAGCTGAGAAGCTATCAGAGCAGAGCTATCAAAGCAGAGAAGAGAAGCAAGCGTAAGAGTGGAAGATTGAGGAGGAGCCACATCAGAGGAGCCATATCGGGAGTATCGCGTGTAATGTATGCTCAAGAAGAACCGAGAGGAATAATTCATCAAAAGAAGCAAAGAGGAACATATCAGAGCAGAGAATATTGGTAGTTGTCAAACCAGGAGCGTTATATTAGATCTAGGCATGTAGAAATCGGGATTTCCATGTGAATGGATGGAAGGATCAACCGGAAGCAGGCATAATTGAGTTTTATAGTGGAACAAAGGAAGACCGAGAATATCTGACTATAACAGAGAATACAGACCTTTTGTTTTTAAAAACATTTTTGGAAGAAATCACATTGGTATAATTTGGCTGACGCGTTTCGAACCAACTAGTGTGGTTCATCATTAGGACAAGTTGGTTCGAAACGCGTCAGCCAAATTAAACCAATGTGATTTCTTCCAAAAAAATTTCAAATAATCAAATGGATCATAGAAGCTTGAATTTGAATATAGAATTTTCCTAAAATTCCTAACGAAAGGCCAAGAAACTAATGAAGGGAAATGGACAATGAAAATTAAATCATATCATTGAAACTCGAGGATGGATGACCCAGATTAACTGCTGATAGCATAGTCTCCATAAGCGGTAAGTGGGTTCATTGGGTGAACTCAAGGCTGTAAGTAGTATTTAGGGCTGATCACCCGATACCATTCATCGACTGATGCGTGGCAGGAGACTAGAGAGAGAAAACCGCTTTATCGGGCGGGTATTCATCTTGCAATTTATCCACTCGAAATCAATATCAACTATCAAATCAAGCAGGCTTGATTGAACAACGGAGCTCTTTTGATCATTTCTGATGATTGGGTGAAATTTGGACTGTTGGATTGGAAACCAGATCGACGGTCGAGATTTAATTGTTGATCGCATTTCGGGAAGGTTAAGTGACGGCATGGTGGAATGTCGATATGCCATGGGCCGGTGTGTCGATAGCGATAAAGAGAGATTGGAGGTCGGAGATAACAAAGGTAAAGAGGAATAAAGTGGAAAGGTTTGGCATTAGTAGACTCGATAGATTTTTGTATGTGGTTTTTATGCATTTGAAGTCCGGCTTATGTGTTCGGAGCGGGTTTCCCGTGTATTCCTTTGTATTCCGAGTTTTTGTATGGTTCGGGTTTTTAATGTCAATACACACATAAACGCTTCCAATAGGTGATTGTGGCATAACCATAAGGTCCGGATCTGATAGTTGCGTCCATGGTATCGGGAGTTATGTATTGCAATGTTTAAGGCCTTGTCAGGTTAAAACTCTGATTGCGATAATACCACAGACCCGCTGCTCCATTGTAATACACCCTATTGTAATATCGCATTCGTCACGTCGGAAGATATGTATCGCAAGTTATAAAGGGATGGCACACTATAAATTGCAATTGCGATATTACTGTGGACCTGATGGATTCATTAAAAACAGTTTATAATAATTTCACATCCAGCAGGGGAATCGGCTATTGGCCATTGACTATACTATGGGCACGACTTATAAAGACCTCCAGAATGTTGCAATTGTGATTATGGGTTTAAAGGAATAGCTCTGACTGTTCATGAATGTTTTGATTTCCATAAAGAATAAGTCTATTGTTTGAATAATAATAAAGATGGTCTCTCTTCCTAATTAATGTGTCTTGTGAGTATTGATGAATTCGAAGAGATAGGGGAAGCCAAAGAGTGAGCACAGAGGAAGCTGAAAGATCAAGTGAGCATTGAGGAAGCTGAAGCTCAAGCGAGCAAGGAGGAAGCCAAAGGTAGTCATATCAGGAATATAAAATAGAGAACAAGGAAAGTTTAATGTTGTTGGCGAAATGTAAGAAAAAAGGGAGCCAAAGTTCTAGAAGAAGTGGAAGTAACAGGAGGACAGAAGTAAGGCATAGGTCCAGCAGGGTTGGGAGCAGAGAATTACAACCAAACAGATCCAGACAGTTACAGTAGAGGGTTGGAGCCCTTGAGGTTGGTGTCTCTGAACTGAAAGGATTGGTGTCCTGGGAGTTGGTGCTCCTAAATTCAAGGTTGGTGCCTTGACAAGACAGAGTTGGTGCTCTGGAGGTTGGAGCCTCACAAAGAATCCAAGTTGGTGCTTGGAAACTGATTGAAACCACAGACACACACAGACACACACATACACACACACACACACACACACACACACACACACACACACACACAACACAACAAAACCAATATTATATTGTACTTGATTTATTGGCAAATAATCACATTAATAAAAGCATTATTTCTTGTTATCTATTTTTGTGTCAAATTTAAATTGTTTTTAACTGATAAAATAATAATTGAAAAAAATACTAATTTGCCCCCCCCCCCCATTATTTCCAACAATTGGTATCAGAGCGGGCTTCTTCATATCAGCCTAATAGCTTGAAGAAGGATTCTTTGTCATGATAGAAATCAAGAAGTGTTAGGAAGACCTCCTCTGTTCGATGGCACAATTTTTGGTTTATGGAAAAAGAGAATGTCCTACTACTCCTTAAATGAGTACATAGCTCCTTCCACTCTTCCAACAGATCAAGACGAGAAGAAAGTCTATGTTGCAAATGCAAAATCCTTAAACTCCATCACTAGTGGAATCACTTATTCTGAATTTACAAAAGTCATGAATTGTAACTCTGGGAAAGAAGAATGGGATAAGCTAATTAGCTTATACGACAGGGACTCCAAAGTCAAGAAGGCAAGGCTTCAAACTCATAGAAGGAAATTTGAAAGTCTGAAAATGGATGATGAAGAAGATATTGCATCATAATTTCTCCGAGTAGCTGAAGTGGTCAACTCTCTTAAAGTATTGGAAGAAAACATTGAACAAAGCACCACTGTTCAAAAGGTCTTAAGATCTCTCCCAGATAGATTCGACTCCAAAGTAAGTGCCATAGAAGAAATGAAGGATCTAATTACTCTCAAGATGGATGAACTCCATGGAATCCTCATTGCCTATGAGATGAGAATAGGTTTCCCAAGTTCCAAAGATGCAGCATTCAAGGCCTCAAAATCAAAAAATGGGAAAGAAAGGAATGTCAGTAGTGATGACTCCAATGTTGAATCCGAATTGGCGCAATTTGTACAAAGGCTAAAGAAAGGATCTAAGCTAAAAGGTAAATACCCTCTTATTTGTTTCAAGTGTGGAAAAATAGGTCATTATGCTGCAAAATGTGCTCATAAGCATGATAGTGATGATCAAGAAAATTATAAAAGGATGGTATACGAAAAGAAAGGGTTCAATAAGAAGAATTTCCTCTCTAAGCAAGATGAGTCTGATGAAGATGAATTTTTAGTCATCAAAAAGAAATCAACTAACCAGTTCCCTCACTGCAAAGGAGGTAATGAAGAATCAAATGAAGAAAATGACCATGCTGGAAGCCAAGAAGTATTATTCATGGCATTCACAAATGATGAAGACTCGGGGCTAGATGGAAATGTAGATGAATTGTTAATAAGTGCCATTGAAGAAAATGAGAAATTATGGAATAAAATCATTTCTCTCAAGGTAGAAAATGAGGAAACAAAAAGAAGGAAAGATCTCTTGAAAAATAAGCTAAAAGAAAAAGAAGAAGCTTGCAAAGAACGTGAAGCCGAAATAGTATCTCTAAGGAAGGAATTGGAGCAAGTTAAAAAGGGTTGGAAAAGCTCTCAAATACTTGACACTATCCTAAATAATCAAAAACCTCAACATGACAAATCTGGAATAGGTTTTAAAGGAGAATAATCATGTACTAAGAATAATGCGAAAATCTATGCCAACGTACTTTCCAACAACCCAAAATAAGAAAGATTATTTCATCAAAGGCTCATCCCAGATCCAAAGAATGAAGAGAGAGTAACTCCAAGGAAGAATGTTGATTTGAATCATGGATGTTACAACAGATACAAATCAGTATTTCATCAAAGGCCCATCTCAAATCCAAAGAATGAATCAGGAGTAACTCAAAGGAAGAATGTTGATTCAAATCATGGCTATTACAACAGGTACAAAACTATCTTTTTTGGGCATTATTTCCATTGTAAAAATTTTGGTCATCAAGCTAGACATTGCATGGCTCGTAAGAATGACACACCAAAACTGAAGGATCAAATAAACAAACCATATGGCCCCAAAGGGCAAGGACAAATCAAGACCTACAATACTTTTGATCCCTTGGCCAAATTTTATCTGATTTGCTCATTATGTAATAGTAATGGACATAATGAACAAAATTGCCCACTCAAAAGAGGAAAAGCAAGAAGTGAGAATCCCAACATGGATAAATGTGGCCTAGCTCTAGGTGCTCAAAATAATGAAAATCATTGGTTTGTGGATAGTGGGTGCTCCAGACACATGACAAGGCACAAAGGGAAGTTTGTCTCATTGAACAAAAAGGAAGGAAATGTATCCTTTGGAAGTGGATCTGCCAAAATTGTTGGAAAAGGAACTGTTACTCTTATTAATGGAAAAGGAAAAGCTCAAAATGCTTTGCTGGGAAATGGGCTCAAACACAACCTCCTGGGTGTTAGCCAAATATGTGATCAAGGAGATAATGTTGTCTTTAGCACCAAAGACTGTGAAATAAGGAACTCTTCCTCTGGGGAACTTGTGGTGAAAGCGGTTAGAACACCAGAAAACATCTATATTCTGAACAAGATTCAAGAAGATAAATGCTACTTAAGTCAAACAGATGAAAGTTGGTTGTGGCACAAGCGACTTGGACATACAAGCTTCGATAACTTGATCAATATCAGTAAGATTAAAGCAGTACGAGACATTCCAAAGTTATTCAAACCAAATCAAGGAGTATGTGGCCCATGTCAACATGGAAAGAAAACTAGAACAAGTCACAAGACCAAGGAGTTCTCTAAATCAAAGCCTTTGGAGATCATTCATGCTGATTTATGTGGACCAACTAGAACGCTGACACTCCAAGGAGAAAGGTACTTTGTTTTATTTGTTGATGACTATACTAGAATGATGTGGGTATATTTTATAAAATATAAATCTGAAGCATTTGAGTGTTTTAAGAATCTTAAAGCTCTTGTGGAAAATTAAAAGGACTCTAAGATTAAGTGTCTCAAAATATATAGAGGGGGAGAATTCACATCAAAAGAATTTGACGAATTCTGTAAAATACATGGAATTAAAAGAGAACTCTCTACTGCCAAAACACAAAAGAAAAATGGGGTAGTTGAAAGAAGAAACCGAACAGTTCAAGAAATGGAAAGAACAATGTTAATAGCAGCTAACTTGTAGACAAATTCTGGAAAGAAGCAGTCAGGACAACTTTCTATACATTGAATTGAACTCAATTGAGACCAAATAATGAAAAGACTCCTTATGAATTATGGTAAGGAAGACCTGCATCAGTAAAACACTTCAAGATTTTTGGAAGCAAGTGCTTCATAAAAATCAATGATGACTCACCAGGAAAATTTAATTCAAGGGTTGAGGAAGGGATCTTTCTTTGATATTCTATAAGAAGCAAAGCCTACAAGTGCTACAATAACTGACTATGGAAAATAGTGGAAAGCATTGAAGTAAAAATTGATGAAGACCTTCCAGAAAATGAAATTGAAGAACATGAGTTGATCCTCTCATTGAAGAAGAAGAACCTGAAAAAGAAGAAAAATACCAAGGAAAAAGAACCATCTCAAACCCCTTCAAAGATGAAATTTCTCCAAAAATATCACCCAGAAGAGCAGATTATTGGCAATATGGATGAAGGGATGCAAACCCGAAGAAGGATGACTAGTACACCAAAGAAGAATGATATTGCTCTTCTATCCATGATAGAACCAGAAACATTTACTCAAGTAAGTAAGGATCCTCATTAGGTAAAAGCCATGGAAGAAGAAATGTCTCAAATTGAGAAGAATGAGACATGGGAGTTGGTACCTTGTCCAAAGGACAAAAACATAATAGGAACCATGTGGGTGTTTAAAGATAAAATGAATGAAGATGGACAAATCATCATAAACAAGGAAAGGCTTGTTTGTAAAGGCTATTCACAAATTGAAAGAATTGACTTTGAAGAAACATTTGCACCAGTAGCTCGTGTGGAAGCTATTAGGATTTTCTTGGCATTTGCTTGCTCAAAAGGATTCAAAATCTATCAAATGGACATAAAATCAACATTTCTGAATGGGGAACTCGAGGAAGAAGTCTACATGGAGCAACCAGAATGGTTTAATCTAACAGAAGGAAAATACATTGTTTGTAAGTTGAAAAAGGCATTATATGGGTTGAAACAAGCTCCTAGAGCTTGGTACGCAAGATTGGATCACTATCTAAAACAACAAGGCTTTAAGAAGGGGGTGGCAGGAAGTAATCTCTACATAAAGATGGATGAGGATAAGTTACTAGTCACACTTGTTTATGTTGATGATCTGATTTTTGCTAGTAATAATGATGAGATGAGCCATGAGTTTTCTCAAAATATATCAAAAGAGTTCGAGATGTCAATGATAGGAGAGTTATCTCACTTCCTTGGAATACAAGTATCTCAAACCACGACAGGCATGTTTATATCTCAAGCCAAATATCTTAAAGACATGCTTAAAAGATATGGAATGGAAGATTGTGCACCCATGAGCACACCTATGACCACAAGTTGCAAATTGAGCAAAAATGATGACTCCCCTTCTATAGATGCAACTCATTACAGGTCAATAATTGGAGCCCTTCTATACTTAACTGCTACAAGATCCGACATTATGCAAGCAGTAGGAATGGTGGGAAGATTTCAATCAGCTCCTAAACAATTCCATTTATTGGTTGTAAAAAGAATTCTCAGATACCTGAAAGGAACTCCTAATTTAAGCCTCTGGTACCCTAAGAGCTCAACTCTTACTTTGACTGCATACATCGACATTGATTGGGGTGGAAGTGTCGATGATCGAAAACGTACTAGTGGAAATGCATTCTTCTTGGGAGACTGTTTAGTATCTTGGCTCAACAAAAAACAGACATCCATATCACTATCTACAGTTGAAGCCGAGTATATAGCTGCCGCAGATTGTTGTACTCAAATACTATGGATGAAGGAAGCTCTAAATGATGTCATCATAGGTACAAATCAACCAATTATCATCTATTGTGATAACACAAGTCCGATCAGCCTCAACAAAAATCCATTGATGCATTCAAAGACCAAACATATACCAATAAAGTATCATTTCCTTCATGAACAAGTAGCTGAACAAAAAAACATCTTGGAATATATCAATACTAAGGAGCAGATAGCTGATATTTTCACAAAACCTCTTCCTCGAGAAGCATTTGAACATCTTCGTCAAAAGATGGGGGTTATCTCTTTAGCATCACTTAAGTTGATTCATAAAGATGTTCCAAGACAGGGGAAGCAGTTTGACAGGGGGAGTCCTTGTGCACTCCTTTGCCACTAATGTCAAAGGGGGAAAGAAGAAGAATATTGCCATCAATGACAAAGGGGGAGATTGTTGATCTAGATTGTCATTAATGGCAATATGAAGACGAGAAGTTATCATAGCAAAGCTATCAAAGCAGAGAAAAGAAGCAAGTGTAAGAGCAGAAGATTGAGGAGGAGCCACATCAAAGGAGCCATATCGGGAGTATCGCATGTAATGTATGCCCAAGAAGAACCAAGAGGAAGAATTCATCAAAAGAAGTAAAGAGGAACATATCAGAGAATATTGGAAGTTGTTAGACTAGGAGCGTTATATTGGATCTAGGCATGTAGAAATCGAGATTTATGTGTGAATGGATGGAAGGATCAACCGGAAGCAGGCGACAATTGAGTTTTACAGCGGAACAGAGGAAGACTGAGAATATCTTACTATAACGGAGAATGCAGACTTTTCCTAAATTCTTAAGGAAAGGCCAAGAAACCAATGAAGGGAAATGGACGGTGAAGATTAAATCATATCATTGAAACTCGAGGATGGACGACCCAGATTAACCGCCGATAGCATAGTCTCCATAAGCAGTAAGTGGGTTCATCAAGTGAACGCAAGGCTGTAAGTGGTATTTAGGGCTGCTCACTCGATACCATTCATCGACTGACGCGTGGTAGGAGACTGGTGAGAGAAAACCACTTTATCGGGTGGGTATTCCTCTCACAAGTTATCCACCCGAAATCAATATCAACCATCAGATCAAGTGGGGTTGATTGAACGATGGAGATCTTTTGATCAGTTCTGATGATCGGGTAAAATTTGGACTGTTGGATCGGAAACCAGATCAACGGTCGAGATTTAATCGCTGATCGCATTTTGGGAAGGTTAAGTGACGGTGTGGTGGAATGCTGATATGCGATGGGCTAATGTGTCGATAGTGATGAAGAGAGATCAGAGGTCGGAGATAACAAAGGTAAAGAGGAATAAAGTGGAAAGGTTTGGTATTACCGGACCCGAGAGATTTGTATATGTGGTTTTAATGTATTTGAAGTCCAGCTTATGTGTTCGGAGCGGGTTTCCCGTGTATTCCATTGTATTTCAAGTTTTTGTATGGTTCAGGTTTTTAATGTAAATACACACATAAACGCTTCCGATAGGTGATTGTGGCATAACCACAAGGTCCGGGTCCGATAGTTGCGTTTGTTGTATCAGGAGTTATGTATCGCAGTGTTTAAGGCCTTGTCACGTTAAAACTCTGATTGTGATAATACTGCGGACCCGCTGCTCCATTGTAATACGCCCTATTTTAATATCGCATCCGCCACGTTGGAAGATATGTATCACAAGTTATAAAGGGATGGCACACTATAAACTGCGATTGCGATATTATTGTGGACACGATGGATTCATTAAAAACAATTTACAATCATATCACATCCAGCAAGGCAATCTGTTATCGGCCATCGGTTATACTATCAGCACGACTTATAAAGACCTTCAGAATGTTGTGATTGTGATTGTGGGTTTAAAGGAATAACTTCGACTGTTCATGAATGTTGCGATTTCCGTAAAGAATAAGTCTATTGTTTGAATAATAATAAAGATGGCCTCTCTTCCTAATTAACGTGTCCTGTGAGTATTGATGAATTCGAAGAGACAGAAGAAGAAAAAGAGTGAGCACAGAGGAAGTTGAAAGATCAAGCGAGCGTTGAGGAAATTGAAGTTCAAGCGAGCAAGGAGGAAGCCAAAGGTCAGGTGCATCAGGCATATAAAATAAAGAACAAGGAAAGTTTAATGTTGCTGGTGAACTGTAAGAAAAAAGGGAGCTGAAGTTATGGCAAAAGTGGAAAGAACAGGAGGACGGAAGTAAGTCATAGGTCCAGTAGGGTTGGGAGAAGAGAATTGCAACCAAACAGATCTAGACAATTACAACAAAGGGTTGGAGCCCTTGAGGTTGGTGCCTCAGAACTGAAAGGATTGGTGTCCTGGGAGTTGGTGCTCCTAAATTCAAGGTTGGTGCCTTGACAAGATAGAGTTGGTGCTCTGGAGGTTGGAGCCTCACAAAGAGTCCAAGTTGGTGCTTGGCAACTGACTAAACCTATATATATATATATTATATTATATATATATATATATAATTATTATTATATATATATTATATATATTATAATATATATATATATATATATATATATATATCTCTGTGTGTGTGTTGTTGTGTGTGTGTGTGTTGTATGTATATGTATATACATATATATCATATATATGTAGATATTATATTTTATATTATATTATTATATATATATTATATTATATATTATATTATATATAATATATATATATATATTATATATATTTTATATATATATATATATTATATATATATATATAATTGTACTTGATTTATTCAAAAGATCACATTAATAAAAGCACTATTCCTGTTATCTATTTCTGTGTTCCAAATATAAATGTTTTTAAACTGATAAAAATAATAATTGAAAAGAAATACTGATTCACCCCCCCTCTCAGTATTTCCAACACCACAGGCCATAGCCAACAGTGGATACCTTTTTAAGAGTTGTGTTCATAAGCAGTCCTATAGTGAAGCATGTTGATAAGTGCAACATGGTGATAAGTGCAACATGGTGATTAGTACAACATGGTGATGGGTGCAACATGATGATGGATGTGGCATGGTTGGATGCATCATGGTGATGGAATCACCTTGGAGAATTATTTGAAGCAGTGTGCCTTCACCTGAGATCAAATCTGCAGTCCCAGTCATCAGAATTATTGTGTTTTCATAGTGAAGATCTCAGATGTCTGATATTCTATCTATATTCTATCTTGTTGAATTCTTATATATTATATTATATAATATATAATATATATATATATATATGTACAATATCTCTCTCTCTCTACTTAATTATGAAGAAATATAATGAATTGATCAAGTTTCCCACATTGGGTTTGTCCTGGCTGCGCAACATCTTGTGTCTCTTTGGCCTCTTGCCTTGGCTTGTTTTCTGATGTTTATGTTTATGTTCTATCTACAATTTACTATCACGCTGATGTGATTGCTAATCTGGAATTGATATTGAGCTAAATGGAAAAATTTAAATAAATTGTTCTAAGAATAGAACATACCTAAAATTAACATGGTATCAGAGGTGAGGTGATGACAAATCCCAAGCAAGAGTGAAAGAGCAATCACCGAAGTCAGTTGGAAAGGACAAAAGGCTCAATGGGTTCCTCATCCCACTTCAAATTCACCAAGGGTGAAGTTGAAGCAAAGAATATTATCCGAGTGGTGTAGCGGAAGCATCTGATGGCCTACCTAAAGATCACTTCAATAGGAAGTTCAGATCTAAGGGTGGAAGGAAAGGCAGATGCCTTGCTTGCAATAATTTTGGCCATTATGCAAAGGAGTGTCCAAATAGAAGGGAAACATCACTTAATGGTGATCACAATCATTCTAGGGGCATCTTCAATGATTGAAGGAATGCATGTCATCAGGGAAATGATTGACTCTTCATGAAAGCAAGGATCTCTAGGACACTTAGGAAAATTGGAATATTGATAGTGGTGCTTCAAGGCACTTCACTGGATACAAGGAAGCTCTCTCTAATCTGAGAGAGAATAAAAAAATCTTGGTGATTATTCTTGGAGATGCTCTTCAATTGGAACAAGATCTCAAGAGTAACCTGGGGTCCATTTCGGAAATGGAAGTCAAAGGTTTCAAGGTGGCATTCATCAATGGAAAGGTACGTGTGTGGATAAGGAATGTTAAAATTCTTTTACTCTTAGATTTAGGGTTGGAAATTTGTATCAAGTTGCAAGAATTCCAATTGGGACCATGTCGTGTGACACATCTCTTCTATGGCATTGGAGGTGGCCCTACCCGATGTAAGACAGATGGTGATAAGGATGCCTGAATTCAAGAAGAGAATGAAGGTACATGTTCGAGATGTAACGAAGGAAAAATTACAAGGGTACCATTCCCCTCATGTAGCAAGTCCACATATTTAGAACAACCCATGGGGTTTGAGATTCATGATCTGGAATCTCATGTATGCAGGTTGAAGAAAGCTCTCTATGATTTAGAGCTAACACCTTGAGCTTGGTATGAAAGGATAAATAACTATCTGATGAAGCTGAGATTCACTAGGATTGAAGCCGATCCAAACCATTGCTTGAAGTTTGTGGATGATAGAGCTCTCATACTGGCACCTTATGAGGACAACCTCTTTCTAACAGGTGCAGACCCTCTCATTTGCAAAAGTAAGAGGGAGTTGGATTTTGGATTTGGAATGGTGAATTGCAATCATGTGACTACCTTGATGAAGCCTAACTTTAAGAAGTTATTTGGTAGTGATGCCAGACCTGATTTGGGAAATGCCTCTGAGTTCCATGAACTCATACTAGCATTAATGTTCATGGTGAACTTCTGCCCAGATATATGTTTTGCATTTAGCATGTCAAGCTCATATATGGTTGAGCCTCACTGGATTGGTGCCAAGAATCATTTGAGATATCTTTACGAAACAATCTCTCATGGATACAATGCCAGAAATATGAAACTGCATGATTATTTTGATTCTAATTAGGCAAGCAGTGTGGAGGATCGCAAGAGCACTTATGGGTGTTGGTTCTCTATGGGTTTTTCTTTTATATCCTGGATGAGTAGGAAGCATAATTTTGTTTCTTTAAGCACCGCTGAGGCCGAATACATATTTACGAGTATGACCTCATGTGAAGCTGGCTGGTTGAGGAAGCTCTTCAGTGAGCTATTTGACACATGATGGATACGATCGTGATCTTCTGTGACAACCAGAGGGGGATTCGATTTTTGAGGAATATCGTGTTCTATGATCGCTCCAAGCATATAGACATCAGGTACCACTTTATCTGGGATATGGTACAACAGGGAGAAATAAGGCTCCATCACTTTGGGACTGATGTGAAGGTCACCGATATTTTGTCAAAGCCCCTAGGAAAGGTCAATTTCTTGACTTTTCGAGAATGAATAAGAGTCATGGAGAGACTCTCTCCTAAGGGTCCTGTATGATATGGACTTTGAGCTCTGGGAGCTCCGAGAGGCTTGGGGATACATCTTGGAGCAATGAGTAACCATAGGGTGAGTGGTTCAACCTTCCCCTAGTGGTCTGCTATGTAGGCAAGATGAGTGGTTCATCCTTCTCCTACTAAGACACAGTCATAGGGTGAGTGGTTCAGCCTTCCCTAATGATTTGTTGTGTATAGGGTGAGTGGTGTAGCCTTCCCCTAGGATACCCCTGGTAACATGTAGGTAGAATGAGTGGTTCGTCCTTCTCCTTCTGAGACATCCTACCCATGCAGTTTAGGACTCATGGGAAGTACCTCTCATTTGGCTAATGAGTATGGAAATGAGGATATGGACCATAGTAGTACCAATGGATGCATCATGTAACTACTGTACTCCCTATGCTAGGATGATATTGATCTGAGATCAATGAAACTAACTTTGGGTCAGTAAGAGTGATTTGAGACACTCTCTATTTGGAACTGACTTCAGGTCAGTAAGAGTGGTTTGACACTCTCTCTTTATTGGGGGATCAGTAAGAGTGGTTTGACACACTCTCTTTATTGGAACTGATTTCGGATCAGTAAGAGTGGTATGAGACACTCTCCTTTTGAGACTAACTTTGGGTGAGTAGATAATGTCATGATACATTCTCGATCACTTATTCTTCTTCATAGTTCAGCAAAGTAGAGTGGAATAGAGCAAAGCAGAGCAGCGCAGGGCACTGAAGACAGAGATAGTACAGATTGGTAGATGAGTTAGCAGATGGAGTTCTCCCTAGTTGAGAGGGAGTGTTAAAATTGGAAACTAGTGCTAAACTCCATGTGGGTCTTCTTATTTAAGGCAGCTGATATTTTTCTTGGATTCCTCTCATCGAGAGGCATAGGATTGATATAAATATCATCAAATTCTGACAAGTATTCATGGAGATATGAATTTATTTGTGTTATGTGAAAATTCGTCAAGGTCATCTAGCAACCAAATTACCCCCATCTATCCTCAACGTTTTACTATAAGTAGAGGTGGCCTTCAAGTCATTTAGTCACTCATCTCTTGTGATCTTCTTCTCCACTTGTTTGGGTTATGGCGGAAGGAGAAGACCCTAAGAGAATACGCTGGCCTAATAATTCCCTAACGCTACCATGGAAAGGCCTAATTACAGTTAGGGAGAAGCCCTAGACAAGGAAGAGAAAAGGTCTTCTAGGAGTGCCTATGCTGCCCTATATTACAGTTAATGAAGCCAGCCCTATGGACGTTGTCTTAGAGAAGGTACAACCATGCCCTAGTTGTAGAGAAGAGAAGGATCTGGTGCATTCTTACAAGGGAGCTCAAGCCCTAAACGCAATGTATGTTCCATTGATTGGTTTGCATACCTACTAGTTCGTGGAATATAGAATTTTGCAGATGGCTTGATAACTCCGTATCGAATGCTCTCGCATCTCTGTTACTTGACTGTCTCACATATGGTATGACCGCAATCCCTTTTCGCATATGGTATGATCGAGTTCATTATAATCTTTGGCTTGCATAAGGTATATCCGTGTATGTCATAATCTCTGGTCCACATATGGAATAACCGGTGACTCGTTGAAAAGCACAGTCATGCTAGCATCAAATTTCCATAGAAATTATGTAATTACAACACATTGTAATACATGTATATGTATGGTAGACTCTGTGATTTGTAATTAACATCGCACTCACTGTATAAACTCGCATTGCACTCTATTTGCATTATATATTATCATCACATTGTGTATGTCATGGTATGGAAAACAAGATGTATATACATGATATGGCAAACAGTTCTTTGAAATGGAAGACAGTGTCATGGTATGGCAAACAACATGTATATACATGATATGTCAGACAATGCTTTGACATGGTAGATAGTGAACAACATGATATGGCTAACAAGATTTTGTTATGGCAGAAAATATATATATTATATGACATAGAAAACATAGTATCCATGACAGGGTAGTCTCCCCAGTGACATGGTATAGTAGACGTGGCAGACAACTTGATGTATCACGATCCACAATACGTATTCTTTGTTTCTCTTGATCGATACACTTTGTTTCTCTATAATATGGTTGGAATCAAGATTCTTTGGTTTTCTTTAGGATATGACATCAACTCACATTACTCCTCTGTACAGGAAGCATCATTGTGTGGAGAGACCTAGTTGCATTTCACTGTTGGGCTACGCCACAGGCCATAGCCAGCAGTGTAGACCTTTTTAGGAGCTGTGTTCATAAGTAGTCCTGTAATGCAGCATGGTGATAAGTGCAACATGGTGATAAGTGCATCATGGTGATGAGTACAACATGTGATGGGTGCAACATGATGATGGATGCACCATGGTTGGATGCATCATTGTCTTGGATGCAGCGTGGTGATGGAATCACATTGGAGAATTAGTTGAAGCAGTGTGCCTTCACCTGAGATCAGATATGTAGTCCCAAACATCAAAACTATTGTGTCATCTTCATAATGAAGATCTCAGATGTTTGATCTTCTATCTTGTCAAGTCAAAGTGTTGACTTCTGATATATATGTACTATCTCTCTCTCTCTGCTTAACTATTAAAGAATATATAAGAAGAATTGATCAAGGGTTTCCCCACATTGGGGTTTGTCCCTCGCTGGTGCCACATCTTGTGTCCTATTGTCTTGGCTTGTTTTCTGATGTTTATGTTTATGTTCTATCTGCAATTTACTATCATGCTAATGTGATTGCTAATATGGAATTGATATTGAGCTAAATGGAAAAATTTAAATAAATTTCTCTAAGCATAGAACATACCTAAAATTAACAATCTATCAGTAGTGGCATTTATATTTGCAACGCTTTTAATATTATTTTCTTTTTGTTTTTCTTTCTTTTGATGGAGTTCTATCTTTTATTCTTTTTTCAATGCTTTTTGTTTTCCTTTTTTTCGTTTATACCCTCTTTTCATTTTTACTATATTTACTTTTGAAAATCATTTGTAGATTGACAATTATTTACAATATGATATTTCTAAGATAAAATACTCAATCACCTTGAGATCCTATAAATTATAGGACCCTAACACCTTCGATGTCATGAATTTATTCGACATGGAGTTTTTATCTTTTGGGGCTTCTCCATAGGGCACAGGCCATCCATCACTTTCATTCATAAGTCAATCATGTCATAATTCCTTTTTTCAGAAAGTGATCCATTAGTCAACATATGGCCTTGCTTCATGTCATGATGCCTTCTTCATGCCATATTTTTCGGAAGGATATTACATCTTTTTATATGGTCCTTTTAATAAACATCCATAGTTCTTCTCTTGGAAGACCTGCATAAGCCCATCTAGACATTTGTTCAAAAAAAAAGAAATGAACACTTAAATCAAAATTACCTTTGAGATGGTATTTCATCATGACATCTTCTAGTTTTATAAGCATCCTACATACATGTTTGACATATCTCCAAAGATATCCATTGTCAAGGGTCTCCATCTTTTTCAGACTTCCATCAGAGTCTTCATATCTTTCTGAGAGATCTCCTAGTCAAATATTCTTTGTCTTGGATGTTGAATGCATTCTTCCATTATTGCATAGTCTATGATCTATTCCTTTCTTTCTCTTCGCATATTTCATTCCCAAGAGCCTCCATTCAGAGTTCCTTAATTGTAGTCAACCACCTCATACTTCATATGAGGACATATTATGTTGATTTCATCTAGTGTGACCCATGCCTTCCGACAACCTTTCATAGGAGGAGATTCCTTTCCTTTGATCATGCTTCTCAAAATCGAGTAGTGATCCATGTTACCTACAACCATACAACATCACTTTATAATATTGAATACAAGCATACATACCTCATTTACCTCTAGGTCATCTAGGCTTGTTTTAGCAACTTCCTTGATTGAAAAGAGATTCAACCCCTTGATATGCTTCATCTCTTATGTCATCATACTATCATCCCATGAATTCCACAAGTTGGGGTTCCTGATGAAATACTTGCTTTCTTTCTAAATCTGTGAACCCTCCAATGAGGATTCCATCAAAGAGTCTTGAGGATCTTGCATATTCCTCTCCAGTGGATGTTTCCATTCATCTTGATGTATGATGAGACTTGTCCTAGATGACTTCTTCCCTTCCATAATTTTCCAATGAGGTTCCCAAGAGCTATAACCTTCACAGTTGATTTGCTATAGATTTGTTCCAGACATCCTTCATGTTTTCTATGATGATGTCACGAGCTCTTGCTTCTAATGCTTTTCCTCTTTCAACTTCCTTTACTTCTTCAGTGAAATGGAATTCTTCTCTATCTTCCTTGTTATTTCCCCTCTTGAGCATAGGAAATTTTTTACTGTAATTCTCATAGCATCGAGTCTTATCTATGATCTTCTCTCCTTTCAACAAATGTCTGAATTATTTTTGCCCTCAACTTGTCTTGTTTTATCTTGCATAGAGACCACACATTGTTGAATAGGATAGCCTTCTTATCCTTACATACATTTGTTACCTTGTTCATCTGTTAGTGTATGAAGATTATCTCATCCCATATCTCACAATGATGATAACCTTTTATCCATTGATACCTTCAATTTATGTAGATGAGATCTAAGTAATATGAACTTCTTTATCGCATCTTTAGATAATAGTTCTACCAGCTTATCATCTATATATATTATATAATATATATATATCTTTGACATCTCCAATATTGTTAAATGAGGGGACCTTTGACTGATTTCATAAGAATCCCTTGAGCCCTTTGATCCATTTCCATGTATTCAGAGGAGACCTTTCCATTGATATGTTCAATGAATTTACTTTATTCTAGGATTATGTCTATCCTCATTTTCCATGCAAGGAAGTTTGATGACCCAACCAAATTATAGATCTCCATGCAAAACAAAGTCATTTTACCATATTAGATTATAGAATAAAAGATACTTACTCGACAAGTGAAGGTGAAATCTTCAACTTGATCCCTTCGATGGTGGTTGATGAAGATGTATTAGTGTCGTTTTTGAATGATCTTCTTCCGAATGAACTACCTTCTTCAATAAAAGGAGATTTCCCCTTTTTATGATGACAATGTCTTTGATCTAGCTCTCCTTTGATGATGATGATGATATGATGAGGATCTCCCAATGCTTCCTTGGATAACCTTCTTTTAGGATAAGGAGGAGATCCTTGCTTCAATGGGGGGAGACTTCCTTGGAACATTTTGAAGATGATGGCAATGCCTTTTAGCCTTCTTTGGATAACTAGCCCTCAAGATACTTCGACTTCTTCAATGGTGAATGAGTGCGTATGAGGAATTCTTCTATAGTTTCAAATTTCTCCAAGATGATTTTTTCTTTGTCCTTAAATCGCTTCTCTTGAATGTCTATACTTTGGACTACCTTGCTTTGTAGATCTCTTCAACTTGATGAGGGTCTTTGTGGTATTCTGACGGTGACTAGAGGATCCAACAATTTTGCTAGTGTAGACTTCTAGTTTCCTTGATTTGATTGATGATCCCAAGACCTCCTTTTGAAGTAGACTTTCTTCTTCAATGTAGACCTCGAATTCACTTTTATATCCTTCAAATTGCTTTGATGCCCTCCTTGAAACTCAATCCTTGAGTGTCTCTTTGATTAGATGCCCTTTCTTAACTGTCACCTTAGCTCTGATACCATGTTGGGAAATCTAGGGCATTCGAATTAGATGGTTTCTCTTCGATTAGTAACCACTTGTGAATGATTTTTACCTCTTTAGATTAGAATCTTCTTCCTCTTAGATTATTAGTGTTCTTCTTCATTAAACAGTAACCAATGCATGAACATAAATAGACAAGACATACATAATGTAGGCTATCATCTAGGGTCAAATCATCTCACTCTTTGAGAGGAAAACCTGTACAAATTCTTCTTATAGAGATTCCAATTGACGAATACCAAGACCAATACCCTTGACCTATTATCCACTCCAAGACCAAGACACTAGTTCTCTGTCTTCTACTCTTTTCTTCTTCTTGACTCCTCTTCCTCTTCGACCTTCTTAACACTGAGATCATCTCGTCAAGGAACTATAGATATACTTGAGATGACACTGAACCATATCATTGCATTGTCACCAAGATTTCCTTACTAAAGCAGCATCGAAATATTGTAATATATCATTGAATAGCAGCTCCTTCATAGCATCGAACAAGCACTGAATTGTGGCTTCTATATATCATCTAGTTGTGGTATATATACCCTCATCCAAATTGTATCCTTCTATTTTAGAACCCATACCTTCATTCAGAGATTCAAAATTTTGTTTCAGTAATTAGCCCAAACAGAGATCCTTTCTATCCTTCTCTCATCCATTTGAGCTCCTTCTATGTCATCCGAATTGTGATCTGAAATTTTCACAACACCATTCACCCGAATTACAAAGAGATGTTTGAATTCATAAACTGTGGAAATTTGAATTCCTTTCATGCCTATATATAGTGGTTTGCCCATATATATAAGCCTACATGACCTCAACAATGGGATGTGTCTCTAATTTGGCAAGCTGACATGTGCCATTTACTTCATTTGGAGTCCGACTTGAAGAGGAGAACTAGTGTTTGTCGTTGGAGGGCTTCTAGACACTTTTATAGACTCATATACTTTCTTCATACATGACATTAACTCTATATGATTTTTATGACAAATCCTAAAAGCTCTCAATGGGAGCCATTTAAAATAAAATCTCTTTCTCATGAAACCCATCAAGCATTACAAAAATAATTTTATTTTCTTCTTTTCATCATTTACAAAAATCACAATTACATGTCATTATAAAGACCGAACCTAGTTACACTTTTCAACGCTGAGGACCACAAAGATGACGAAAGAAGACCAAGTGGCCTCCTTCTTTGTAAAGATATCAAGAATCTGGGATGATATTTTGGCCATTGATGAAATTGTTCCAGAAAAAGAACTCGTGATCAATTCTCTATTAGGATTGCCACCTACTTGGGGTGCATTTGTTGCAGGTATTAACAGTTGGAAGGCATCTCCGACTTTTGAAGAACTATGGACTTCCTGCAGTCAAGAAGAATTGAGGATCTCTCTAGTTGCCAATCCTTAAGGAGTATCAAATGCCTACATTTCTCAACATAAAGGAAAGAAATCGAAAGGACCAAGGAAGAAAGTTGACATCTCCAAGGTAGAACGTTATCAATGTCATAAGAAGGGTCACTACAGGAGGGATTGTCCCAACAATCCAAAGAATAAGAAGAGGTATAGAGATCATGCTAACATTGTTGAAGAAGGAGACCAAGAGAAAGTAAAATACGAAGAATTTGATATAAGGGAATTACACTATTAAGTACTTTGCTTTTAGTCTTAGATATTATATTTTTGTATTTCTGATGTTTAGGATTTATTGGTTTTAACATGTTTTTGGAAAATACTTTTTCTTTTGTTTTATAAGATTATAGGTATCCCTCAAGTTTTAGAGGGAGCCCCCAACAACTCTCAAAGATAAGTATCTCATTTCCTTTCAGTTTTTGGTTTCATGTATTCATTTAGTTTTGATTATATTAATACTAATCACCATTCTCCCTCCATTGTCTTGATTAGGAAAAACATTTGCTATATTCTCAAGGAGTATGAAAGAGGACCACTCAAGACAAGGTTTGTTAAGGAACAAAGGTATGCTTTAAAACATTGATTTCTTTATAATAAATTCTTATTCATTTAATAATCTATTACTAACATAGTTGTGTCTAGCTATAGTGAATCATATTGATTCTTATTTTGGGTGATTCATCACTTGATAAATCTACCCCACTCCTATTCTTAACTGATTTTATAGAACCTTGGACAAGTTCTCTGGAAAACCCTAGCCTAAGTGTATGCTAATGTGAATGTTTGAAACCCTAAACTACTTAGGGATTTGTGAAATGCTATTTGAATTTTTTTTATCATGTCATGATTGGGATTTTGGTATGATTGTGAAATATTAACTTATTAGGATTGAATGATGTTTGTCTGAGATTTCGAACCTTTGAAATTTTGGAATACTAGGGTTTGCTTTGCTATGTTATGAAACCCTTGATTTTTAGGGTTTGGTTGGGTTTGTAATCAAAACCTTTTTTATGTGTTTAAATTAATATCCTAGGAATGAAGCCCTAGGCAAATGTGTACATTTGGTCAAAACGCTAGCTTGGTCTAGGTTAGTGTATGGCTAATGTATTAATGTTGTCAGACATATGATATGCTTATGCATGATTATGAATTCCTAGATATGTGTGTTAACCTATTTATTGATGGTCATAAGTCTTAGGATTTAATATAAGTCCTTGTTTGATATTATAGGGTGATGATATTTGGACATCTAGGGTTTTGCAACTAAACCCTAGTAGGAATTAAATTATCTAGTATGTGTGATATAACAATCTGAGATCTATTTATATAATGATTGTTGAGATTGTGAAAATGAAATTCTAGGGCTTTTGAGTTAAACCTTAATAGAAGTAAAAAATATTTGATGTATGATGACAACATGATGATATGAGATTTGTGTAAGATTGTTGAAATATGAATTTTATTTGGGATTGATGTTTGATTGAAAATGTAGGTTTGTAACTAACCCTAGTGGAAGTTGGTCATGTTAATGACTAATTTGTGTTTAGTTTTGATTGATTCTCTTATATGAAATCTAGGATTTGTATGAAACCCTAGTGGAAAGTGTAACATATGAATTCTAAAAGTTGTTAGATGCCTTGTAGATCTATATTTGTTTGAATTGCTTCTAGGGTTTGCTATATGTTGTAATAGGGTATGTCATACCTTTGAAAGAAAGATTGAAATCCTAGATGTAATGATAGTTGTTATGAAGTAGTCTAGGGTTTATGACAAAGTCCCTAGCAAGATGTTGAAGAGTATATGTCTCTTGTTTGTAATTAAGTTTGGGTATCTGATATGCATAAAGTTAAAATGCTTATGTGATTCTGATATGGCTAACTTCATGCTTCTATAGATTTATTGTACTTGCTATCTAAGTTGTGCAGGTACACAATTTTCAATGTGGTGAAGATGTTCGTTGATACGATAAGCATGATGGGGATGATGATAACTCTAATGAAATGGTTGGAAGCCACGAAATATTTTCCGATGAAGAAAAGAAGCAATTGATCTCCCTGAGGAAGCCTGAAGAGAAGAGATATCCCTAAGATTAAGAGGGAGTCTGGATAAAGAGATGCTCCTTGGTTGAGAGGAAGGGCATAGATTTGTTTTGATTGAAGAATGAATTTCGATGGATATGTTGTTGCACGAGAAGTAGGAAAGGAAAGTGTATGATTGAGGAATTTTCTATTAGATATTTGGTTGATAGTCCTACTATGAAAAGTTGAGAAGCAACATCAAGTTTTCTGGAAGAACCTAGAGGTTTGTATTTGATTATGTACATATGAAGGTATATTATTGAATGGGGTTGTGTTTGTACAATTGAATCTCTCAAAGGTTTTGATGGCATGTTGGTTAGAAATTAATTTGATTGGGAGAGATTGGTCATCCTTGATCTGTTGGATCAAGGAGTGTTGAGACTTTGTGAGTGAAGCATTACCTAGGAGAACGTCTGGTTGGAACGTTGTGTTGATGTCTAGGTCCTGAAGTTGGAAAGGAGGTGTTGATTATCAAGATATGTTTTTGGATACACACCTGGATATTTGGGTTGGTGGTTAGAAAGTAAGCCTAATGGTACATATAGGGGTTGAAATCTTGAGTCCACCTTATTCCCACTTGGATAGATTGCCCAGGTAAGGAATCTAGTCTGTGGCGTTGTGGTGCATAAATTGTTGAGAGACCAATATGGATAGATTCCCTTGGTTAGGAATCTATTCCATGGCATTGGGGTGCCTAAATTTTCTTCATGGTTCATATAGTTGAGATCTTGCTTGTACTTGTATATGATGAATACCTCCCTAGTTAAGAGGGAGTTTTGGAAAATGTAACTGGGTTCGGTCTTCATTCAACGTATTTGAGTCATCTTGTAATGTACTTGTCAAAAGAATAAAGAAAATAATTTTTATGGTTATTATTATGACTTATTAAAGCATGGGTTTCATGTTTGGATCACCATGATTTAGGTAAAAGTCCCCATTGAGGAATTCTAGGATTTATTCTGAGTCAATAAAGAAATTGTACTTCTAAAGCCACCCTTCTTGGGATTTTAAATCATGTAAAAAGGTTATGTATTGAGTCAAATATAATTTATGTATCCTCCACATCATGTTGGCCTAGAAGAGATCAAGTCGACCTAAGGACATCAATTCGACCTCCCTTGAAGCCTATAAATAGAAGAATGTCGAATTCATTTGGAGAACTTGATGTCAAGCAAGTTCGATATCTCTAAGGAAGTTGGGAAGTGCGAAGTATGAAGTCAGGAATCCAAAGGAAGTGTGAGTTGGGTGGACTCTAAAGAGAAGAAGAAAAATGAAATGTTGGTGCCTCTCTCTCTTTGTTTCATGTCCTATATTGGGAGATTGAATTCTTCCAAGTTTTATTGATGTCGGAAGTTGCTACATAGTCGAAGTTGTTGGAAGAGAGGTCGAAGATCTAGGAGGTTGACATGGTGTGGAGGGAAGGTTTTTTCTTTGTCTAGGGTGAAGAGTCTCAAAGAATACTATTGAAAGGAAGAGAATTTTGACTGGGTTTTCCCCACGAGGGGGTTTTTTCCCTGACATAGTGCCTACATCTGGTGTCCATTGTTTTATGTGCTTTCGATTTGGTAATTGCTTGATGAACTAAAAGAAGATATAAATAATTGTAATAACAAATCAAGAACATCACAAGTAATTATCCAGGATAAGAAAATCTTGTTTCCTTTTTGATTTTCTGACAGTTACCTCCCTAGATGTACCAGGAAGGACTTGTAGTGAGCCACCAAGGTTGAACAAGACACTTGTTCAAATTTGAAGTTCATAAGCCTTGTAAAACATTATTTCCCTTTATTTTGGTTTTCTTCTCTATGTAATTCCTATACCCCCTTGGGGGAATTGTAACAAATGAACTTGTGTAAAAGACTTAGTTCCTTAGGACTAGTTATTAGGGAAGTTGCTCTATATTGTTTTTTGTCAACAAGTGCTTTGCTCGAGTGGTAGGGATGGAGGTTTTCCATCCCATCCACCCAAGTTCAAGTCCCTGGAGACATGGCTCGTCATAGTAAGGCTGGAAGGATAGGTGTTTTGTTGGAGTCTGAGATCTCGGCTCTAGTTTGGTGGTCTCTAGATGTCAACTTGATCCTAGGTTGAACTATGATTTTCTGATATATGTGGCTTGTGGATTGTTGCATATATTTTGGGAGGTTGCTAGTTCCATTGTCTAAAAACAAATATTTTATTTTTTAACGATTAATAATTTCCTAAGTTATTTAACTCATACCTCTAAAGTTGTAGTACTTTCTAATGGCTAGGCGTTAGTGGTGTTCTCTAAGTCTAGAGTCAATGTACCTTACCATGCTACTTGTTATAGCTATTTCTTACACCAAAGAAGGCTACAATTTTTTTTTATATAATTACCAATTTGTCTCCTAGCTATGCCTCAAATATATACAAATTCCTGTGGTGAAATGGTCATTATTCAATGTATTGACTAATTTTAATAATAATTTTATAGTGATCCAATTTCCATGTTTGAGGGAACAAAATCAATAGTATTGAAGCAATCATTTCTAAATTTACAGGGAAAAATCTTAAATAACTTCAGATTTCTTAGAAGAAAAACAAGAAACTAAAGGATCACTCCCAAATTTAAAGACATAAGACTTTATGCTATTTCCAAATTTTCTGCAACATATCGTATTTTTAGTTTATTTGGTAGGATTTGTTTCCTATAGAATAGTGACAGTTTGAGGAAGATGTTTTCCTATATATTGTTTCATTTTCATTGTAAAAGGGTTGGCTTTTGATGCCAAAACCCTGCCATTTTTGTAAAGACTTTTATTACAAGAATTTTAATTGAAGTATTTTGGCTTTAGTTTAATGACAAAAATTGTTTTTCATGTATGGCTTTCCCTATTATTTCATATTTAGTTTTTGCATATGTTCAAGGTAACATAGGAGTTATGGCAAGGCTAGGTTTGAGTATCAACCTCCTTAACAACCTGTTGCAAAGTTGTCATTTACAATGAGATTAACTCATAGAACAATTTATTTAAATTAGCTCCTCTGCATCATTTAATTGTTGTCTTCGGTCATCTCTTGAATGTATATATGTTTGGTTGTAGAATTCTTCTACATGCATCTACTATATTTAGTTGATTAATAATTCAGTATGAACACTTAATTGTTTGATTTCTCTTCTATTCCTCCACCAAACTCTCTTTTTTTTTTTCTTTTTTTTTTCTTTTTTTTTTTTCGGAACTAGAGGTTGACACTTTGATTAAGTTTCAATAAGAGAGGGCTTTATTTATGAGTAGAGATTGGATAATCATCAGTAACCACCTACAAAAAATAATAGATCTGGCCATTGTGCTTCAAAGGTTGTTGTCCATTGATAGTGAACAATGTTGAAAAAAACACGTAACACTTGAGGGAGTCCCCTCTTGTTTGAGGGCCAGATTGAACCTAAAGTTTGGTCTAGTTGGTTTCTTGGCACAGTTTCGCAGCCAAGAATTGCCTTCAAGAAACAGATACAACACTACTCATTATCCATATTTGTACAAAATTGCATTAGATTTTTCTAGAATTTTTTTTATAATTAAAAATTCCCGCAAATAAATTTTTTCCTTGTAAAATTTATATAATAATAAAAAAAGGGTAAAAATAAGTGGTACTAGGAGGTGTCATATGCCTTAGGGTACTCATTTTCTAACTCGGAGCACCCACTTTACCTTAGTTACCCCTTTTGAGGAAAAAAAAATATATTTTTTCCTTATTCACTCAAAAAAAGTGAATAAATTAGTTCCTTATTTTTAAGGAAACATGTTTTTGCTTGTCTCCAGTCTCACTAAGACTCGCAGTCAGATAATAATGAGTTAGAGACAAGTTAGGGGGATTTAAGTGGCATGTTTTTACTTGTCTCCAGTCTCACTAAGACTTACGTTCAGTTAATAACAAGTTCGAGACACATTCGGAGTTAAGTGATAGGTTTTTACTTGTCTCCATTCTAACTAAGACTCATAGTCAGTTAATAACAAGTTGGAGACAAATTAAGGGGAGTTAAGTAACATCTTTTACTAGGAGTTTTCCTCTTCTAGAGATTCACACTCCTCTTTGGAAATTCTTCCGTCTTGGTCTATAAAACAAAGCACTCTCCTCTATTATGAAAGGGTTGGACAAGAATATTGGAAGAGAGCTTTGCTAGTATTTGTTCTCATCATTTGGAATAAAAGGCTTTGGAGGCAAATAATGGTGTACAAGCTTTGTGTGGATGCTTGATGTTTAACATATGAGGTAACCTTGCTTTGTGTTTTTTGCTTTAAGCTTTGTTATAGGCATTTAAAGAGGCATTGTTACCTAGTAGGAATAGATTTTTCAAAGTTGATTATTTGTTAAATCTATTTGTTGTCTTACATCTTGGAATTCAAGATTATATGTGCTTCTAATTAGATTAGCATATTTTCTAGATTTCATATGTAGAAAACACCTATCTCTTAGCAAAGTTTCTTAGTAAGAATTTTTGTAAAGCTTTACAGGCACCTCAATTTAGAGAAGTGAGTCATTTTAGCTATATAGTCCATTAACTTCAAACCATAAGAAGCAATATTCCACCATGCTCCAACAAGAGGCTCCATTCCCCAAGGATTCTTCCTACAAGCATCTTCCTCTTCTCTTACTTCTAAGCTAAAATCTCTAAAATCTTTTCTAGTTACTTTTTCTAAGCTATCATTTATATATTTGGAAAATCTTAGTGCTAATGTTTTGTTGTTCCAAAAAAAATAACAAGCATCTAAAAGAGATAGTTTTAATTAGCTCTTTCTTGGTTGTTTACACTAGATTTTATCAATTTTTAAAATGGGTTTTCACTTGGAAAATTGCTTATTTTGGGTCTAACTTTTGCGGGTGTTCCCAAATTCATTTGGAGCATATTTCACTAGTAGTAGCTTGATGTTTTTTTTCAAGTTTTCAAACATACAAGGGGAGGTGTTGCCCAAATTTTGATGATTTAGACCATCCAAGAGACTGAAAGGGATCCATATCCTCCCCCTAGTTAAAAAGGGGTCAATAATCCATTTATTTTTGTTTCAAAGGGTACCAAACCTTCTAAAACATCATTGTAATCTTGAGGGAGCTAGTGGGAGTCCCATATGCATCCCATTCCCCTACACAAGGGTGGATTTTTTTTGTCTCATTTTCATGGTTTCCTCAATTTGGTTAAAATTAACTTAAAAGAATAAACCCAAGCACCACAAAACATTCAGTTTCTTAGTTTAGATTTCATTCAAATTGTATAGTAGATTTCAATTTTTTTTAGAGAGGTTTCTCTAAATAAAGTAACGATTTTTCCCCTACAAGTTCCTGTTATGCTCTTAGCCATCGTAAGTGAAAGCTTGACCTTGGTCATGATTCAGAGAAGAACTTGTGTTGGTCAGATAGCTTAATTATGGAAAACCCTTCAGCTTTTATTGTGATATTGGAAACACTTCTTGTTGACTTGTGAACTCAAGGGAATTCCTTGAAACTACATTTCTTCCCCTTGTATCTCCAAGTGAATCATTTGTTTTCATTTGAAGGATAAAAGCCATAAAATAAGGAAACCATATATTAACTTACTTTTCTTGCAATCACATGTGGATCAGGATATCTACCTATCCATTTGCACTCACTTTAATAGTTCCAAATGAACTCGACCTTAATAAAATTACCAAGAGAAACTCTCCAAAACATTTGACAACATATTTCATTGGGCCATGATTACATTTTCTTAGGTTTCTTTTCAATAACACAAGAATTTACTTTTGGCACTAGTATATCTTGTTATTTAAATTTATCATTTGATTATATGCTTGTCAATCATAAAAATGATAAGATGTTAGTTAATGTACTTTTGTGCAATTAAATTAACTCCTATAATAATTTCTTCTTCTTCTTCTTCTTCTTCTTCTTCTTCTTCTTCTTCTTCTTCTTTCTTCTTTTTATTTTATATATTATATATATATATTATATATATAATATATATATATATATATATTATATATATATATTATTTTTTTTTTTTTTTTTTTTTTTTTTTTTTTTTCACAAGATCGATTACTCATATATTTAAAAAATTGTGCGTGCTAGAACTGTTACATAGGATTCAAGGATAGCAGTCACCAATGAAGTCCAAAATCGGGACGCAGCTCGTGACTTCTGTGAGATTAATTTGAAAAGAAATTGCTGGAAAAGATACCTACTATACTGTCTTACAAACAACCCATCTATGAGCTTTACTTTACTGTTCATTTAACTAGCGTCAAAGTCGGTTTACTTCAACTTTCCTCTGTTCATCTCTTTGTTCCTCTTTTTGACTTGCCTAGGTGGATGCCTCCGCCTGCATGCTGTCCGTGAGTTGCTTGATATGGTCGATAGCCTCCTCCAGAAGTTGACACTTCACCTTGAGTTCCTCGATTTCCTTTCTCTGCTTGACCAGCTTCAAAATAACTCCTCAGCTCTTTGTGATGTTTAACAAATGGGGCTATCCAGAACTCATGCTCTTTACACAGAGTGCATGTGTCATTCCCAGGCAAAGGGATTTCCTTGTTGCGCTGCGCCCTCCTGTGCTGCTTGTTAAGCTTGAAAGAAGCTGATTAGTAAACAGAGATTTAAGATAAGCCTTGTATTATGCCTGAGGACGGCAGGGGAGGGGTACTGAGCTCCCAATCTCTTAGAGGTGGCTTGCTTTGGTCTGGGGAAGCGAAAGGGGCTCAAAATTCTGAGTGCGCACTGGAGAATCTCACTCCCTTGGACAACTACATAATCATCCAGGCTTCGAAGCCTTTTTAGCTGTGGCTGGGGCTGCAATGCTTGTGTGAGAAGAACGCTCGGAGGAGCAGGAATATAAAGGGAAGGAGGGAGCCATACTGGGAGAAGATCCCTGAATGATGGAGCGTTGTCTGTATAAGAAGGAACGGAATGATGAAGCGCTGTCTGTATAGAAGATCCCTGACCAAAGATCCTGAAGGGACGTTTGCCTATTGTGCCAGGGGGGAGATCACGAACGGGGCTGTAATCGAGAACAGAGGAGGAGGGCGGAAGAGTGTGAGGGGTGTGATGATCTTCCAAAGACTTGCTGAAGGGGTGGTTATAGGTCTGACAATACTCAGAGGGACTTTTCTGATGGCCTGAAAGACTACTTGACAAATTAGGGAATGTCTTTGTCATAGATTTTCTCATTTTCTCTTACCTGTCCCTGTTGTCGATGTACCGCCTTGTTGGCAATGGAGTCAGCTTCTGCGTTATGCTCCCTCAACACATGTCTGAAGGTGACCTCCCCCAAACTTCAGATGTTTTCTGTGATCCGCTTTCTGATGTTGTTGAGGCCTTCTCTATTAAAATCTTTATCATTGATTATTGTTGAGATTATGATAGCCGAGTCCCCGAATATAATTGGGTTCTTTAGTCCCAAGTTGGAGAGAATTGTGGTGCCGAGGAGGAGACTGTAAGCTTCGGCTGCGTTGTTCGATGTCTTTCCCAATCCCCATTCATAACTGCAGATGTGTTTTCCTTCTTGGTCTTTGATTACTCCTCCTGCTCCCGCAGCTCCGGGATTGTTCTTCGATGCTCCGTCAAAGAACAAAAGTGGGGGGTCTTGCTTGCTTGTCCATTGCCTTATTTCATCCTTAGTTCCCCTGAGTTTCCAATTGGCCTGTTTCTGAATGGCTTTATTCTGAGTTGGATGTTTCTGAGCATGGTTCACATTGAAATTATTGTACCAATCTCGTTCCTCTTGAGCCCAGCTGAGCTGGTTTGGGGGTGCTATGAAATTTGCACTTACTACCTCCGAGATGTTTGCTATAGTTTTGGCTATTACGCTATCCATGTTAGGCCTTTTGTTTTTGAAAACATATTTATTCCTTGCGAGCCAGAGGTTCCAGCATAAAGTAGCTGGGATGCACTTCCAGATTCTTGTAATATTATTCTTGTCCTTCATAGAGTATGGATAGGCTCTTTTCCAATTCTTCTGGAGGTTATGCATCTGATCAGGGGGTCCTCTAATGTCCAAGGGTCTCGTTATTCTGTTCCAGCAACATTGAGTGAACGAGCAGAGAAGGAAGGAGTGCTGAAATGACTCTTCCTCTGCCCAACAGAAGCTGCATATCGAAGGTCCTTGTATCCCCCTCTTTCTCAGGTTCTCCGCTGTAAGGATTCTTCCTTTTAATAGAGTCCAATTGAAGTGCTTTACCTTTGGGAGACATTCTGTCTTCCAGGCCGCTGAGTAAAGGTTCCAATTGGCAGTGAGGGTTAAGTTTTGAAGGGATTTATATCCTTCTTTAACCGTGAAGGAGCCTCCCCTCGAATCCCAGATATATCTGTCCTCTTTGTCCTTGTTTGTTGGGGCTAATCCAGATAAAGAGAGCTTCAGATTGTGCCACAGAGCTTTTAAGTCCGGAGGTAGGTTCAGGTCTTTCCAGGCCTGCCATCTACTTTGATTCCATAAGGATATGTCATGCATGGTGATTATGTGTCTCTCCTCCATCCAATTTTGCAAAGGTCTAAGCTCTTGAAGGAGGGTTCTTGGATTGGAGTTCAAGATTCTGTCTGTCCAAATATTAATACTTTGACCATTACCTGGGAGCTTGGAGACATTTTCCTTGAAGTGTGGCAGAACTTTCTTCACTAGACGCCACATCGGAGTGCAAGGCCTGTCTGCTATTGGATCGTTGAGGATATTGGAATTTGGGCCTCTAAGATACTTCCTTTTGATTGCTTCCACCCACCATGAGCCAGTTCCTGTGAGAATCCTCCAGATCAGCTAAAGCCCCAATGCCTGGTTGGAGAGGCTTGGAATTTTTATAGATAGGCCTCCTTTTTCGTAAGGAAGGGTTACTTGGTCCCAGCTAACAAGACTGAATTTTTTTGTGTCTTGTTTACCTCCTTGCCAGAGAAAACTTCTCATTATGAGCTCCATGTGTTTGTGGATACTAGCAGGGGCCATAATGATTGCGTATTGGTATATTGGGAGTCTAGAAAGGACGGCCTTTATGAGGATTGTTCTGCCAGCTAGGTTGAGCCAAGAGGCTCCCCAGTTTTGGAGATGTCCTCTCATTTTTTCAATGTGGTTTGTCCATACTTCTACTTTAATATGTTCCTTTGCCAGGGGCAAGCCCAGATAAGGGAAAGAACTCCAATTTTTTTGGAGAGAAATCTCCAAGATTTGGGAGATTCTTTGCTGGATCTAAAGAGGCGCATTCCAAGTGTAGAGCTTGCACTTTCTGTTATTCAGTTTTCCTCCCGAGACTTGAAGAAAAGCATCCAAAGTCTTTTTAAACCTCCTAGCCATTAGACTAGAAGCACCCCCAATTAGTAAAGTGTCATCTGCAAACAATGAATGGTTTATTTCCTTTGCCCCTCTCTCAATACGGATGCCTGTAATTTCTTTCTTATTGCGCAGATTTTCTAGGTGGAAGCTGAGAGACTCCGCCATGATAATGAAAAGGAAGGGGGAGAGGGGGCAGCCTTGCCTCAGGCCTCTGGAGCTTCTGAAAGAAGTGCTGGGCCTGCCATTGATCAGTGGGGCGGTCCAGGAATCAAAGATACAAGCTCTAATCAAGCTGATAAAGTTGGAAGAGAAACCGAATTTCTTTAGAACCGCGCAAAGGAAGGAGTGGTCTACTCGATCGAAAGCGTTGGCCATGTCCAGTTTGATGATCATTCCACGCTCTCCTCTGTTGTAACTGCTGTGTATTGCTGCCTGGACTAAAATAACATTATCTATGATCTGCCTCTTTGGGACAAACCCTCCTTGGTTCTCTGAGATTATGAGAGGAAGAAGATTCTTTATCCTGTTTGCTATTATTTTTGTTATGGTTTTGTAAGAGACGTTACAAAACGAGATGGGCCGAAATCTATCAAAGGATTTGGGGTCGGCTTCCTTGGGGATCAAGGCTATATGTGAAGACTTTGTATTGTCCCCCAATTTATGTTTTCTAAATGCATTTTTAACCATTCTTACAAAGTCCTTCTTTATAATGTCCCAATGCTGTTTGTAAAATGCAACTGTGAAACCATCCGGCCCGGGGGCCTTGTCCTGCTGCATGCCAAAGATAGCCTCTTGGATTTCTTCTACTGTAGGTTCTTGCTCCAGCTTGTTATTGTGTTCCTCTGTTATCTCGCTCTCAATTATACTTAGGAAGTCATCGCTGTCATGGTGCTGGTTCGCCGAAAGGAGAGCTTTGAAGTGCGCATGTGCTGCGTTTTTTATGGCTTCTTGATCCCTGAGTTCTCTCCCATCGACTTCTATTCTGTTTATCTGGTTAATTGCTCTTCTAATCTTGACATTATTGTGGAAGAATGAGGTATTTTTATCCCCAACTTTTAACCAGAGACAGCGTGATTTTATTCTTTGCTCTTCCTCCTCCATGCGATTTTGCCGGTAAAGATCTTTGTACAGCTCTTTTTCCTTGTCTAGATCCTCTGTTGTGTATTGCATCTGCTCTTTTTCTTTATGCCATCGCTCCATTTCCAGTTGCAGCTCTGTTTTCTTTTTCTTCTCAGCAATTGTGTTTTCCCTAGCCCATTGCTTTATGGTTGTCCTGAGGTGCTTTAGCTTTGACTCCCAAACGAAATGGGGTGAGCCAATAACTTCAATCGACCACTGTTCCCTTACCAAGGTGCGGAAAGCCTCGTGGTAGTCCCAGGCCCTATTATATTTAAAAGGAAGAGGGCCCAAATTTTCTCCTTTGTCCATGGAGAGAACCACAGCCTTGTGGTCCGATGTTGTGCCATGGATTAGGTGGCTCCTAATTGTTTGATAATTTTCTGCTACTCTTTCCTGTACTAGTAACCTATCTAACCTCTCCTTTATGTTGTGGATTCCTGCTCTTCTATTTGTCCATGTGTATTTCCCATTTGTTAGGGGAGGGTCGATCATTTTGAAGTGTTGTATGATGGATTCCAACTTGTCTCTGAACTGATCAGCATGGAAAATCCCCCCATACTTTTCATCTATCTGCCTTATTAGGTTCAGGTCTCCTCCTAGGATTACCCCACTGTTGTGAGTGGTACTGAGGTCCATTTCTAGGGTGTTCCAACAGCTTGCTTTATCTCTGTAATGGTTAGGAGCATAAATGTTGTAGATGTGGTAAGATTCCCGGGTGCTTTTGCTCTTTAGTTCTGTTCGAATCCACCAATTACAAAGCTGGGAGCTGATTATTTCCCATTTGTTTGTATTCCATAAGGTTCCGATGGCTCCTAAAGCTCCTGATGAGCCTTTTGAAATGCCTTGGTAGTTTCTGAATCTTTGGGTTTGGAGGAGAAAGTCTTGCTCGGTAGTTTTGGTCTCCTGGATTAGGAGGATATCTGGCTTTTCCTGGTTAATGAGATCCTTGATTTCTTTTAGCTTTACAGGTGAGCCGAGCCCCCTACAGTTCCAAGAGACCAAATTCATTATTTACCAATATTGAGGTGGGTTCCTGATTTCTCCTTGGCTTTCTCGCCACTTCCTTTTAGCTTGCCTAAGAAGGAATCCATTGGTTGCTGGGTGCCTGTTGCCATTTCCTTCGCTGCTGTTTCATCTCTTAACTCTCTGTTTGATTTTCGACCGGCTTTTCTTGGGGGATCAGATGGCTGGGGAGCTTCCTTGGCTTTGTTCCTTGTAAGGATTATTTCAATGGTGGGGCGGGGGAGGAAGGTGAGCAGGAGAGGCAGTTAGGTGGGGGAGTGTTATAGGGGGAGGCCGGGACTTCTGCAGACTGGTTTCAAATAGGGTTCGAGGAAGGGGGAAAGGGTGCAGGGGAGGGGGAGGAGGTGGGGGTTGTTTTGATGCTGGAGGGGCTGTGGAATTGTTGCCCGGGTTCGAAGAAGACTTTTTCCTTTTTACTTGTTCCCAGGATCCTTCAGTGTTTTCCTCGTGTTGTGTGGCTTCGTTTTCTTTCAGTTTACTGCATCTATTAGCAAAATGGCCGTATTCATGACATACCTTGCACTTGAAGGGTAGTTGTTCGTAGTCCAGCTGTTGAATGTGTAGCCATTGATCCACTCTTAGCTTTACAGCTTCCGGCAGTCCTTTTCCAAGATCGACTTCAACGCAGATCCTAGCGCATGCATGCATGTTTTCCTTTGGTTCCGATCTGTCTATGTATTTTCCCACAGCATTACCGATCGCTTTGACCGATTCGTCCCCCCAGCAATGCAAGGGCAGATGAGGGAGGCGCACCCAAACAGGGACCGCGCTGGGGATATCCATCTCCGGATCAAAATCCGGGGTCCAGCGATTCAGATATAAAGCTCTTGTGTCCATGAAATAAGGCCCGTTGCGAAAGATGAGGTGCTTGTCTTCCTTCGTTTCGAAAAGGAAGGTGTAGTAACCACGCCCGCAGAATCGGATGGCTATCTTCCCTTGAATCATTGTGCTCCAGTTACGCTCCACCCATTTTTGGACCGTTCTTGGAGAGGGCCAGAGGCCAGTGAACTGTCCAACTAGTCCTCTTTCTGATAGGGCTATTGCCGATTTTCTGGGCAGAGAAGGGGGCAGATTTACTTCAGGAATTTCATCTAACTTCTTAATGAACTTTGATTGGGAGGGACGGGATCTGGCTTCTAAATGATTAGATAGGAGGGCTGCGAATGATTCCTCAGGGGTTTCAGAAAGCGGAGGGGGGGAAGCGGATCCTGCCATAGCAGGCCCGCTACGCACAGCGGAAGGACAGGGCGGCCAAAGAAGGGAACCCCGAAGGCGGGGTCAGCGCAGAAGGCGCAGATAGGGCAGGTGAGAAGAGGAGGCCCAACCAGGCAGAGCCTAGGGGCTAGGACGAGGGCACAGGGATTAGGCGGGCAGGGCTGCCGCGTCGCATAGCGCAGGCCGATCTCCAGTAATATTTCCTAATTTCTTGTTTTGCTATAGCTTAATTAGCCTTATTTATTTTGTTAGGGACTACCCCTCTTGGCTTCACTAGAAGTTAGCATAGACGAAGGAGTCGAGATAGAGTGATAGTAAATTCGTCTCGAGACTTGCCCCCAAGGCCACACCCAATGGATTGAAGATTTCTTCCACGTGACTTGACGTGTGGATTAAGAAATGAAAACACACTTTGGTGTCGTTATTGGTGATAAAACTATTTAGACCCATAACACAATTGCTTTCCTTTTTTGTTTTTTTTTCTGTTTGATGTATTATTTTGGTTAGTAGGACTTGATTCAGATCATTTGGCGGATCCACTATTAAAAAATTCTACAAGGTCCTCTACAAGAAGTAACTCACAGGGTTTGATCGATTTCATTCCTGAACCTAAAAATGTTATTCGAACGAGATTGAACAAACTTGCTTATTGTAGACTCCTTGGTAATCTTGGAGACAAATCAATCTTTGATATACATTTGCTTTTTTGTTTAAATAATTGTCAAGTATAAATTGATGATATTTATGACCCTGTTGATTTTTATGCTACTAATGGTTATCCTCATGCTCTACCTGATAAATCCTTGAATAAATTACCATCCTTTCAATTTAATAATGCAATAAGTGCCAAAAATCATCCTAGAAATGTTAACCTATGTGTTAGTAAGTGGTGTAATGTGCATAACCACAAGGATGAAGATGAAGTTGTTTGTCTTGTCTTTAGAGGAAGATTCTTTATATTGGTTCATAGAACAAGATGACAATAATTTCACAACTATCAAACAAATCACAGATGCCTTTAGTGAGAGATTGGGGGGTAATAAAGAATGTCGACATTTTTGGCTTCACTTAGCACAATAAAGAAGAATGAAAATGAGACAATGGAGGAATGTAATAAAATAGTCAATGATATGATCAAAAGTCTTCGCAGAGACATTAAACCTGCTGACGCACTTATTGAGGCCTTTAGTGGTGACATGAGATATCAGCTAAGAGATAGGGAACTGAAAAACTTGATACTTTTCCCAAAAAATGGTTATGAAAATTGATAAAAACATGCAAGCCTTGGGTAAATCAAGTCTATTAGGTTTCAAAAGGGGAACACCTTCAAAGCCTCAGGAGCCTAAGAACAATTCAGACATTGCATAACATAAAGAATCATCTAATCACCTTTTAAAATAATTGACTCAACTAACAAAGGCCATGAAATCCAACCATGCTAGTTAGATGAGTGCCATGCATAATAGATTAATTTCCATTGATAGGTCACAAGAAAATAGTTTCCATCCCAGAAAAATTGATACGTATCAAAAGAACGAACCTCCCCAAGATCGGAGACCATCTAACTAGTTAGAATCCACAAATTTGGTTGAACACCAAGCTCCTTCTTTTTTAGACCTTGCAATGAATTTCATTAAGAATCATTAGAGAAATTTAGAGGTCTAAAATAGGCCTCAAAATAATAATAATAAAGTACAATAAAAATCAACTTTATAAGAACCAATATGATTCAAGATGATTATATCAACCATGGGGGATGATTCACCATTTTTGGAGTAAAAAAGTAAAAAGGTTAAAAAATAAAAACTATTTTTTCAACCCTTATTTTCAACTTATCTCCCTACAATTTTACTCAAATTTCGAGCAGGATCACTCATTTTATGCATAATTTAATTTCTCATCCAATGAGTACCCATGTTCCATACTTCCGATGGACCCTGCTACACCAAAAATGAGAAATACATGAAAAAGGTTATTGTAATAAAATTTTTCATGTCGCAAGGTCCATTGAAAGTATGCAACATAGGTGTTCTTTGGATAAGGAATTAAATTATGCATCTAACGAGTGCTCCTGCTTGAAATGTGAGTAAAATCGTAGGGCGATAACTTGAAAATATGAGTTGAAAAAATATTTTTTTTCTTTTTCCCCTCTAAAATTTGATGATGTAATCTAATCTTATTTTATTATTTCATAATATTCCTTAGGAGGCCCATTTTAGACCTCAAAATTTCTCTAATACCACTTATCATGTTTTCTGTCAAATTATTGATGAAGAGCATGCAGGAACAAGTAGTATTAATGAGTATCCAGAGTAGATAAATATGGTGCGTAGAAAGCATATTATTTCTATGGGAAATTGGATAGAAAATATGGATAGAACTAAAAATACAAATAATGTGATTGTTGCTTATGACAATGTTACTATAATTTATTGTGAGAAGCTCACACCTGAACAAATCCATGAGATTGCAGGGCATAAGGGAATGACTTATCAGAGAAAAGGGAGTAAGGATCAAAGAAAACCTGAACTGAATGTTCCCGAAGCTTTCAATTCTCCAACTTCATATTTAAATATTGATTTGGGTGGTTGGATAAATAATGTTAAACTTTTGGTTCCAATAGTAGAGCTCCTCAAGAGACTCTCCTAGAAACAAAAGTTACTAAAAGCCATAGAGTGGCTCCTCAAGGAAAAGTAATGAAAAGTTTTTAAAGTGGACAAATGAAAATGCACCTATCATTTTGCAGAGCATGGATAAAGATAAGGGGAATGAAAGCATCAACCTTTCTTCATCTCTTTGCTAGTAAATGATTATGTTCTACATAACTGCATGCTATACTTAGGTGCCTCCTCAAAATGTTATGACTAAGAAGGTCATGGATCAATTGAATTTAAGGATATCAAGACCTTACCATAACATGTGTGCCATGGACTCAAAGCAAATTGAAGTATATGGATTAATAAAGGACCTTAAAGTGCGCCTTCCCGTATACCCAAATATTTCTATTTTAATGGACATTGTAGTCATCGATGTGTCAGATGCATGGGGTATGCTTTTGCCTAGAAAATGAGCTGCAAAATTGGGTGGTAATATCCAAATGGATCTATCATATGCTACCATCCCAACCATTGATAACACTTTTTTCAGACTCAACAGAGCTCTGGAAAAGAAATATCATGTTGAAATTTCCAAGAAACCAAAAAATGAATTGATCTGTGAAACAAAGGATCTTGGGAACTATGTTACTTTATCCAACTTTTTAGCACCATTAGAAGATGAATTTAAGGAAAATAAGGTTGATAAATTTTGGGATATGAACTTTGATGGGGCCCATTTGAGTTCAGGAAAGGATGTTGGGATTGTAATCACTTCCCCTTCCAAGTAGGTCTTCAACTTAGGTTATAGATTAGAATTTGAAGCAACCAATAACGTAGAAGAGTATGGAGCACTCTCATTAGGAGTGGATATTTCTAAAGGCATGGGGATCACACTATTGAATATTAAAGGAGACCTTGATTTAGTAATTATCCAAGTAAAAAATAAATATGCATGCATGTGAAATATTAAGGAGGATCAAAAATACAAAATGGGATGCCATGGATTACTTTGATGCATCAGACCTAATAGCAGTCCCTAGGAAATTAAACAACAAAGAAGAGTAAGCAGTAACAACTTCAACATTTCATCCTACAGAGGAATTAATAAATCATCAAATAACAATGGAAATTATAGTTATACCATCTATGCCTGATAATTTAGATCATTGGCAAGTTTTCATAGATGATAAACAAATATTGATATTTATCAACAATATTCATGAGTCCTCATATTTTCAGGTTGGTCATAAAGAAGAAGGGTGTGAATATCAAGATGATGATGAGGCTAGGATAAGCCCCACTCCCAGAGGACTCATAACTCTTGAGTGTATCTTTGACAGACATGACAGGCATAAGAAGAATGATGAAAAGAAAATAAAATCCAATGACCATACAGAGGTAAATATTGGAATAAATTAGGATTCAAAGATAATTAAAATTGGAAAGGGTACATCATAAAAAGATAGAAATGAATCAATAAATCTATTAAGGGAATATAGGGATGTGTTGGCCTTCACTATGATAGGGATCCAACACGCATTCCCTCTTAAAGAAGATGTCAAGTCCTTGAGACAAAAGATTGGGCAAGTCAATCACAAATCCCCCCCTAGTGCAAAATCAGCTTCAAAAGATGTTAATTGTAGGAATCATTATCGGTGGTCCAAAAAAATAATAAAGGAATCAGGTTATGTGTTGATTTCAGGAACATACATATATTGTTAAATTTTGCAACTGTTCTAAACTTCCACCTTAGACAACTCAAATTACCGAGATGATGATTTCATTAGATTCCTCTTTTCAAGAGGACCAAAATCGACCTAAAGATCACCCAATTTGGTCAAACGGAAGTTGAGCTATGAATTATTTTATTTATACATGTATTGTGGAATGGGTCGGCCCTAACCACATGAGTGACTTCTTAGGTTAGTCTTAACCCCAATTGAACCCTCAGGAAAACCCATTAATAGAAGATACCTCAAGATCATTTGGACACATCTTCTCTTCTCTTTTGTCTTGGTTCGCACAGGTTCGACGGAAGAAGTTCACTCAAGGGTCTAAAATCACAAGCGAAAGGTTTACTCTAGGTTAGGGTCTTCTGGATCTCGGTTGCTGGCACAGAACAGGGCATTCTGGTCCCTGGTCACTGGCACACAAGCCTATGAGAGTGACCAAATACCCATAGTCACTGGCACAGAGGCTTATGGGAGCGACTATGGCTTTAGAGATAGATCTGGAGGTATCGGTCCCCAATTTCTCACACAAAGTGGTCCTGAGAGCGACCAAGACATCTCAGTCGCTTGCAGAACAACAGTAAGGGAGCGACTCTAGGTTTTAAGTGCATTGTGCCACAACCGTATGCATAAAGACTTCCTGAGAGAGATCATGTAGTCAAAGTCGCCAACATATAGTGACTAAGGGAGCGATCAGGGAGTTTCGGTCACACATAGACAATTTTTATGAAAGAGGCTAGAGTTCAGATCCAAGGTTTGACATCTTGGCTTTAGTTGACTTGAATGATTTTGTAGATCTGGGTTTCTCTCTGTTGTAGATATGTAGATCTGATTTGTTAGTATCTGTTGCAATCATATGTATTGGGCTCATTGATAGTGACAGCAATACTCAACAATGTTCATCATAGTGCCTACAGTATACAACAATTGACATCAAGTTTGTGACAGTGCATTACAACCATCAATATGAGGTTTTGATTCCTATCATGATTAGATCTATTTCATAGATATCATTATTGTTTTTCTGCATAGATAAAGTTATGGATTAGTGTAATCTCTTTTGTTGCATCATTTGATGACAATCTAAAAACAAGAAGATTTTCAAGGGTTTTCCCCATAGTGGGTTTTGCCCTAGTCTAGAACCAACCCTGGTGTCTCTATATGTGTGCATGCTTTCTTCTATTCTTCCTTTTATATTATGTTGCATTGATGATGATGGTGATGTTGTTTCTTTCTATGTAATTTCATATGTTGATGTATAATGGTGTAGATATGAATATTGTAATGATGATACGGGGTGAACATAATGTATTAACGATGATTTGAAACTATCATAGCAAAGGACAATGTTTCCCTAAGAAAATTTAACATATATCTTGTGAAAATTACCACTATCATCTTCCTAAAATGGAGACCTTACTACAAAGAGTTATTGGGTGAGGAATGATGTCCATGTTAGATAGTTTTTCCGAATACAATCATGTCATGGTAAGGAAAGAAGACCAATATAAAACCACCTTCACAACACTTGGGGCACATTTTAATATTTGAGAATTCATTTTGGCTTATCCAATGTAGGTGCTACCTTCCAAAGGGTCATGGGATATGTTTTCAAGTGCTTAATTGGAAATATTATAGAAATCTATCATGATGGTTTAACTATTTTTTTTAAATGGGACAAGTCACATTGATCATTTGAAGAAAATATGTGAAAGATGCCACAATTTTGGAATTTCCTTAAACTCAACCAAATCAATATTTGCCTCATACCAAGAAAGCCCTCCAATCCTTTCTAGGTAAAATAAATTTCATCAAAAGGTTTATTCCAAAATTTTCCAAGGTATTAAAGTCCATTCTCACAATTTTAAAGAAGGATGCAAAATTTGAGTGGAATGATCAGGGAAGAATTTTTTTAAAGATATCAAGAGTTCAATTAAAAAGTCTCATGTTTTACTCAATCCTTATTACTCCATTTTTTTTTCCAAATATTTTCCTTTACCTCTAAGGAAACTATTGTGGGGCTTTAGCTCTAGAACAAAATTGAAGGGAAAGAGAAACCCATTCAAATTTATGAGCAAGGCTTTGATAGTGGGATGTGTTCCTCGCTCAACAATTAAAGAAATATTAGCCAAACAAGATTGCTTAGGGGTAAGGGGGAGGTGGATCTCCAAAATACAAGAATATGACTTAGAAATAAATCCCACCAAGTTTGTCAAAGGTCAAGGCCTAGCACATATGTTAACAAAGGGAAATGAGTAGGCATTACATTCATCAAAACCAGTGGTTTCTTTATAAATTCAGAGGTTATAGAAATTTGATTGGTATGTTGATATCATTTTCTTTCTTCAAGACATTACTTACCCAAACCATCTAGTAAATCATAAAATAATATCGTTAAGGTTGAAAGCATCTAAGTATTGTATAATTCAAGATGTACAAGGGTGGAGGAACCTCGAGGGTTTAGTACTTAGATGTGTTGATGAAATAGAAGCTAATAAACTTTTGGTTGAATTCTATGTGGGATATTGTGGGGGACACTACGCAGCTAAAACAATAACCCATAAAGTCATTAGGGTAGGTTATTATTAGCCAACCATTTTCTCATATGTGCATGAGTTTGTCAGAGGTAGTCAACCATGTCAATTATTCACAGGGAAACATAAACTAGAAACCATGCCTTTGCAACTAGCAATAGTTGACACCTTTTCAACAATGGGGCTTGGATTTAATAGGCTAGTTCAAAGAAAATTCAAGTAATGGGTATACTTAAATTTTGACTGGTACTAATTATTTCACCAAGTGGGTGGAAGCTCTACCCATCAAGAGTACAATCGATTAAGTTCTCATTGACTTCCTAGAATATAAGATTCTAACAAGATTTGATGTACCTACCAATATTGCAACTTACAATGCCAAAGCCTTCAACTCATCAAAATTTTCATTTTTTTGTTTCAAGTATGGCATTGTCTTGTCACATTCATCAAATTATTACCCCCAAGGAAATGGACTAGTAGATTCCATCAATAAAAAATCGATGACTATCATTAGCAAGGCAATAGGAGATAATAAAAGTTAATGGGATGGAAAAATAAAGTATGCATTATGGGCTGACACAATAACAAAGAAAAGTGTTACTGGAAATATCCCTTTGAGTTAGTATGCAGTTGGATGTCACTTTGCCAATACACCTTAAGCTTCCAATGTATCAACTCCTTTAAGGTTTTAGTTCAGAAAAATATGTAGTTCATAATAGGTTAAATCATATGATAGAACTAAATGAATTTAGAAGGAAGGGATTTGATCAGAGCTGTTAGAATCAAGATAAAGTTAAGAGGACATTTGATGAGTCTTCGAGGCCAAGAAATTTTCAGAATGGTGACATAATACTACTATGGGACAAAAGAAGATAAAAGTTGGGAAAGCATGGAAAGTTCAACAGCCTATCAGCAGGGCCTTACATCATCCACGACATGGCTGGTCCAAACACTTATAATCTTAGCGATTTGGATGATGAATCGATGAATCTTCCTATGAATGGGCAACTTCTTAAGTTATTCTTCACTAAAAACATCTAATGCGTAGGGGGAATCCTTTGTAAACTATCTCTAACCCTTTCCCTTATATTTTATTTAACTTCTTCTTTTCAACACCTTCTTATTTGTATTTTATTTCTTATATTACAGTTGGTAGGATATTCTTTGTATAGTACATGTGCTACTAATATTTTTGAAAGGACATTTATGATTTTACAAATTAAAGATTCTGGAGTTCTCGCATGCTTTCCTCTACTAAATATCTAGCACATGTCCCCATATGGAGCCAGATGTTACCTCCCCATATTTACCAGGCAGGACTTGTAATGAGCCACCAAGGTTGAACAAGATACTTGTTCAAATTTTGAGTTCGGAAGCCTTGCACGACATTTTTTCCCTTTCTTCTAGTTTTCTTCTCTATGCAATTTTTGTACCTCCATGGGGGAATTGTAATAAATGATGTTATTATAGTGAACTTATGTAAAATGCTTAGCTCTGTAGGACTTAGTTATTAGGGAAGTTTCTCTAGAGTGTTTTTTCTTACTTGGTTAATTATTTTTTTTCTTTTTAGCGAGTAATAATTTCCTAAGTTTTTTCACGCATACCTCCAAAGCTAGAGTACATCCTAATAGATAGGCCTTAGTGGTGTTTTCTAAGTATATATTTAATGTATATTACCATACTACTCATTATCCAAGGTCTTACGAAATTGCATTATGATTTTTTTATAATTAAAAATTCTTGAAAACATGAATTTTCCTTGTAAAGTTTATTTAATTAAAAAAAGTGGTACTAGAAGGTGTCATATGCCTTGAGGGTACTCGTTTTCTAACTCATAGCACCAACTTTACCTTAGTTTCCCATTCTTGAGAAAAAATATTGTTTTTTCCTCATTCATTCAAAAAGGGTGAATAAATTAGCTCTTTTTTTTAAGGAAACATGTTTTTACTTGTCTCCTATCTCACTAAGACTCATAGTCTGTTAATAATGAGTTAGAGACAAGTTAGCAGGAGTTAAGTGATAGGTTTTCATTTGCCTAGATTCTCACCAAGACTTATAGTCAGTTAATAATGAGTTGGAGAAAAGTTAGGAGGAGTTAAATGATAGGTTTTACTTGTCTTCAGTCTCACTAAGACTCACAGTCAGTTAATAATGAGTTGGAGACAAGTTAGAGGGAGTTAAGTAACATGTTTTACTGGGATTTAAGTGGGGCATATGGTAAGTTTTCCTCTTCTACATATTCACACTCCTCTTTGGAAACTCCTCTCTCTTCGTCTACTAAACAAAGCACTCTCCTCTATTGTTAAAAGGTTGGAGAAGAAGATTGGAAGAGCGCTTGGCCAGAATTTTTAATTCTTCTTATCTTTTGGAATAAAATACTTTATAGGAAAATAATGGTGTACAAGCTTTGACTGGATGCTTGATTTTTAACATATGAGGTAACATTGCTTTGTGTTTTTTGCTTTAAGCTTTGTTATAGGGCTTTGAATGGGTATTGTTACCCAGTAATAATATATTCTTCAAAATTTATTATTTGTTAAATCTATTTGTTATCTTACATCTTGGAATTCAAGATTATATGTGATTCTAATTTGATTGGCATATTTTCTATATTTTATAAGTAGGAAACACCTATCTCTTATCAAAGTTTCTTGGTAATAATTTCTGGAAAGCTTTACAAGCACCTCAATTTGGAGAAGCAGGTCACTTTGGCTAGATGTTCCATTAACTTCAAACCATAAGAATCAATATTCCACCATGCTCCAACAAAAGGCTCTGTTACCCAAGGATTCTTCCTACAAGCATCTTTCGCTTCTCTTACTTCTAAGCTAAAATCTCTAAAATATTTTCTAGTTACTTTTTCTAAGCTATCATTGATATATTTGGAAAATATTAGTGCCAATATTTTGGTTTTTTAGCAACAAATAACAAGCATCTAAAAGAGATAGCTTTAGTTAGCTCTTTCTTGGTTGTTTAGACTAGATTTTATCAATTTTTAAAATAAGTTTTCGCTTGGAAAATCTCTCCTTTTGGGTCTAACTTTTGTGGGTGTTCCCAAGTTATTTGGGGAATCTTTCACCATTGGTAGCTTGATTTTTTTTCAGGTTTGCAAACATACAAGGGGAGGTGTTGCCCAAATTTTGTTGATTTAAACCATCCAAGAGAATGAAAGGGATCCATATCCTCCCCCTATTTAAAAGGAGGTCAATAATCCATTTATTTTTGTTTCAAAGGGTGCCAAACCTTCTAAAACATTATTGTAATCTTGAGGGAGCTAGTGGGAGTCCCATATGCATCCCATTCCCCCTGCATAGGGGGTACTTTTTGTTTTGTCTCATTTTCATGGTTTCCTCAATTTTATTAAAATTAACTTAATGGAATAAACCCGAGCACTGCAAAATGTTCATTTTCTTAGTTTAGATTTCATTCAAATTATATATTAGATTTCATTTTTTAAGATATATTTCTATAAATAAAGTAATGAATTTTCCCCTCCAATTTCCTATTATGCTATCGGCCATTGAAAGCGAAAGCTTGACCTTTGGCATGACTCAAAGAGGAACTTGTGTTGGTCAGATAGTTTAATCAAGGAAAACCTCTAAACGTTTCTTGTCAAATTGGAAATTCTTGTTGTTGACTTTTGAAATGAAGGGAATGCCTTGAAGCTACGTCTCTTCCCATTAGATCTCCAAGTGACACATTTGTTTTCATTCGAAGGATAAAAACCACAAAGGAAGCAACCATAGATTACTTTTCTTGTAATCACATGCAGATCAACATATATGCCTCTCCATTTTTCACTCACTTTATTAATTCCAACTGAACTCAACCATAATAAAAATTAGCAAGAGAAGCTCTCCAAAACAGTCGACAACAAACTTCATTGGGCCACAATTTCATTTGCCTGGGTTTCTTTTCAACAACGTAAGAAGCTTTTGGCACTGGTCTATCTTCTTATTTAAATTTTTCATTTGATTATTTGTTTGTTAATCATATAAATTATATGTTGTTGGTTAATGTACTTTTGTGTAATCAAATTAACTCTTATAATTTCTTGTTTTGTTATAGATTAATGAACCTTAGTTATTTTTTCAGAGACTACCCTCCTTGGCTTCACTAGGAGTTAGCCTAGATAGAGGAGTTGAGATAGAGCAACAATAAACTCAACTCAAGAAGATTGAATTTCAACATAGCATTAAGCAAAACACACCATGTCATTGAGTAAGATGAAATGAAAAAACCATATTTACATAGACCTTAACGTGACATTTCCATTAAGCTCGTAGAGATGAAAGGAGTTACATACTTGCAATCTTAAGCTTAAAATTTAAAGTTAAAAGATCACACTAGCTATGAACTTCTAAGCATTTTTAATGGAACTTCAAACACAAATATTAAAATAAAAAATCATTGTTCAAAAAATTAAATGCATTTGTCCAAAAATTATTGAATTGGGCTCTTGTGGACCATGTAAATGAAAATACCTGGAAGGTAAAGAGAAAAACAGTCCAAAATAATCTCTTGTCATTCACAATGACTCTTAAATGAAAGGTTGAATGATTGCCAAATATATCTGAAAACTCAGCTAGGAGATTTAGTTACTATGTTGGAAGGGGGTTCTCTCTCTCTCTTTCTAAATGTTCTTCCATCTTCTTTTATAATCATTTCCTTGTATTCTTGGAACTAATTACAGTTAGGGTCTTTCCCCCTTTGGGATAATTGAATTAGGTCCCTTTGGTAAACATAAACTTTAATATTTGTTCCCCAAATAAGGGCCCGCTTTAAACCTCTGAAAAGTCCTTTAAATCAAACATTTTTTTAAAGAGTAACTTGCTAAAGAGTCATAAATGGCTATGAATGTAATTTATATTTTTAGGTATGATAGATGATATTTCTGCCATGAAAACCATCTCCAAGTTCTTCTTCACATTTCTAGCTTTCAAATGAATCTTGTTTGCCCAATTTTGACATCAGGAACTCAAGACGTGCCTTTTAGAAGTTTGTGACTTAAAAATCATTTATTTTTTTCACATAAATCTTGGTCGTTGATTTATCAATCCACCTTATTTATCCCACATGCATTGTGGGAGGGAATTTGTAAGAATTTATAAGGAAATATACTCCCCATGTTATTTGTGTATTAAATAGAAAGAACCATGAAACCACATGTAATTTGTGTGCAGTGTAAACTTTCGGTCACAACCTAAATGCCCAATCGATATGCCAAGTCACCTGTGTTAAACCAATGTCTTCTACGTGTCACCCATAGATACTATGATATGTCATTGAGAGTTGTACCCAATATTGAGAAGTAAAACCAAGAAAAATGACTAAGTACATGATCAGTAAACTGCAGTGGATATTCCACTAGATAGTTGCTCACAATAGATCTACTACAATAATCCAAAATCTATACTATGAAGGGTAAATTCCTTTAGATTTTAGTTTTGTTATTATTGATTTAGGGATTATGCATGCAATATACAAAATGTGGAAAATAGAGAACAATGTAATACAAATGCACACCAATCACAATGAACACCAAGATAGGATTTGGGATATCCTCTCAGGAGAAAACCTAGCTCGAAGGTAACAATATTTTTCTCTTTTCTATTTTGAATGGAAATGGCGCAAATGCAAAGGGGTAAACACTCTCTACAAATTTAGATGTGTCTCATGTCTCGTGGCCCTTGGGCTACTATATAATACAAACCCACTCTATTTTTCTCTCTCTCCATCCACCCTCAATGACTCTGCACTACTATAGAATAAAATACACTTGAATAGAATGGAACTACGTTTCCTTGTGTTGGTTTGATTATAACACAACCTATATCCAACTAGGGGTTAAATTTGACCCATTTGGTTGGCATTATTATACAGGTGATACAAGTATTGTCCTTGATGGAAACTCACTCAGATGACAGATCATAGTGCAGTAGGTCAATAGCAAAGATTTAATGATTAGAGAGAGGTATACGCAAGTTCACCTTGAAAAAGGAGCATATACACGCGGGTTAACAGACCAAAAGGAGCGTATAACATACACACGCACTTTCACGGAATGAAAAGCGCGTATATCTTGGAAAACTAAGTTTTTGTCCAAGGTATTTGGTCCATGGTATTTTGCTCCATGGTATTGGTCCATGGTATTGGTCCATGGTATTTGGTTCGAGGTATTGACCCTAGGTATTGGGTCCAAGGTATTGGTCCTAAGTGGTTTTGTTCCATGGTATTGAGAGAGGCCTAAAACGATATAAGGAGGAGAAGATCATTAAGCCAGAGTGTGCAAGTGTGCAAGGATTAAATATCTGATAGAGTGAGAGATCTAGTATGCAGGTTATGGGTTCATGATGCTTTGCTTGATCTGAACCAAGGATGCACCTATGTGGATGATGATGGATGATGGATCGAGATCTTAAGGCTTGGAATGTTTTATCATTATGTGGTTTGATCATGGATAGACTAGATCTAAATTATTGACGCATGTTTATTCTATAAAAGTTATGATCTGGGTATGATTGATGTTTGAAATAACTACAAAGTTATGAGTTAATATTTGTAGATCTATATGTGGGTTCGCTTTGGTAAAAGTGCATATACAGGCTGGTTCAGTTCATCATAGTAGTGTATACATTATGAAATATGATATCTGAACTTGCATATGGTTCTGGTGGTTGTTGCAGAGTTCTGGGTTCTGCTCTGTGTTTTGGTAACTGTGTTTTGATGACTGGTCTTCTGTGATTCAGTTGTGGGTGATTCAGAGATTGATTGGTTGATGCAATGGTTGTATTGCAGTGGTGATTTATTTGAGCTTCAATGTTGCTGATGGGTCTAGTATGAAAATTGGATGAAACGTGGCCTTCATATTATGGTGTTGTGATCCAGGTGTATCCAGTTTGAAAAATTTATGAATCGTGGTCCCTAGAGGAAGAGTAAAGGTTGGAGCCTTCAGTAGGCCGGCGCCTATGTACTGGTAAATACACCGATCATTACAAGATCCAGGGGGTTGGAGCTCTCTTCCATTAGCAACTGGAAAACGAGAGAGGGATGTAGCCTTCTGTAGGCCAACGCCTACATACTAGTAAATATATCAGCTAGTACAAGATCCAGGGGGTTGCAGCCCCCTTCCAGTGGTAGCTGGAGAACGAGAGAAGGTTGTAGCCTTCTACAGGTGGGAGCCTGTGTACTGGTATGAGTCTGTGCCAGTACAAGATTATAAACATACTTTTCTTATATTAAAGGAAGACGGCAGCAGGTGGTTTTTGTCCCGCATTAGGTTTCCACCTTATATCATGGTGTTCATGTGTGATTCTTATGTGTGATGATCTGTTCTGTTTTACTACACCTGTTTACTATTTATATGGTTAATGAAGTTTTGATGCACTGATTAAAGATCAACATATGACGAATTAACTGAATCACAAGTTTACTGGATATACGCTAGTTGCATTAAACACAGTTGCATGTACACGCGAGTTCCCTTAACTGAAGTAGTGTATATGAATCAGAGTATGAA
>APFE030998631.1:146349-162947 GCA_000404065.3 Pinus taeda | reverse complement strand
AATTCTTGGATGATACAAATGACAGAACCTCCTTTCTATATATAAGAGTCTAAGGAGTCACAATATAACCCAACCGACCTAATAATAATAATAAAGCCACACAAATAACAATAGAGGGATTCTATGGGGCACAGTAATAACAATATGGGGGCAATAGGGGCACAACAATATTAATAAGGGGTACAACTACCATAGTAATGGGGTAATCACTAGTTTTATAGGGACCCAACAGGATTTTTACAAACCAGCTATGGTCATTGAGAATCCACTATAACATATTCTCCATCTTCACGTGCATCAAGTAAAGGTTCATTGAATCCGTCCTTACACTCATTGTCAACATTATTCTCAAATTGAACATATGGGAAATTATAATTTCCCTCCCACGGAGCATGTGTTAAATGATGTTCTTCTTGATTTGAGACATTAGGGTATTTACTTTTAACTTCAAGAATGATTTATTGTAGAGAAATTTTCACATTTTTCATCGGATTTATCTTCAAAATCCTTTTCTTTATGTCCTTGGAACAATATTGGAAAGTTTAGGATATCAACACCACTTTCATGAATATTTTTTTCAATGACCTGAGCTTGTTGCATTAACTCTTTCAAATTGCACTTTCCCTCTTGATTTAATAAAAAATTTAGATTAGCAGGAAAAACATTTTCATAATACTAAAAATGATGCAATCATGTAAAAACATTTCTTGAGGAATTTCATGAAGGAATTTCATAAATATGATAGTGAGATTTTTTATAATATCTTCCTCATCTATTTGAAGTTCAACCAAATTCAAGAAAAGAGAATATGGGTCTTTCCTTCAGAAATATTTCTTAAGGAACAAGTTTTTTAATATGTCCCAACTAGTGATGTTTCTACGCAATCATGAAATAAACCATTAGTGAGCATTTCCTTGTGGAATTTGGATGACCAATCAACGAGCAACACCATCTTTAACCACATTGTAAATATCACCAGAACTATCAAACTTAACCAAATGCTTTTCTACATCTTCTTAAGTCTCTCAAAAGAATATGGGAAACTTTTCTCCATGGGAATATTTGGCAAGGGATGATCTTCTCCTTCTAGATTGAGAGGACTTTTGTACAATCACTTCTTTCTATGTGAGTCTTCTTATTTTATCATATCTTGAAGAAATTTTTTTGGGCTTGATAGAGGAGAAAAAATATCATCACAACATGAAAGAAACTTTTCAGTAGAGTCTTCATCTAGATCTTTTTCTAAGTATGGAATCTTTTTAGTGAGGTCGCTAGTGCATCTTTCTTTAAAATCTGGAGTTTAAATAATGGACTTAAGAGGGATTTAAGGCCATTTGATGCTCGTTGAACAAATATTTAAAGAACTCACTTCATCTTAAAACCTTTACATGGAAATATGCCAAATATTTTTCCAAGAGTTGAAACCAAACAACTTTTAATTTCTCAATAATATCTAACCATTTACAGAAAGTACCATATTTCTTGAAAATGAATCATTCCGTATTATGGTCACTAAAATGTTGAAATCTTCAAACTAAGAGATGACCTTCACTTATTGACCATGAAGACCCAAAAAATCCTTAGTAATTCAAAGTCAATTTAAAAATTGTAGTGCTTCCTATTAGGTCCCTATAATACTAGTGATTCCCCCATTACTATTGTCATTGTAGCCCTTATTGTTATTATTGTGCCCTTGTTGTCCCCATATTGTTATTAGTGTGCCCCATAGAAGCCCACTATTATTATTTGTTGTGCCCTTATATTATTATTGTTATGTCGGCTTTGATTATATTGTGACCCCTTATACTCCTATATATAGAAAGGAGGTTTAGTCATTTGTATCATCCAATAATTGTTCATTTGTGTAATGTAAAGGAGGTTTCCCCCTTGAAGAGGCTGATTTTGAAGGCATTGATCTATCTTTCCTTCTATTTTGTGAGCTAGTTACATAACATTTGGTATCAGAGGTTTGGATTCTAGGGTTTCGCTGCTCCAAACAGGCCATCTGGAATTTTCACTATAACTTTTTTTTTGCAACGTTTCAGAAGCTAAAAAAAAACCCATTTGAGCCGAAATCTTGATGATCCTCCTGGGTCCTAATTTCAAATCTTTTCTCGCTATATTTTCGGATATATGATCTAAGGAATTTAGGGTTTTTGAAGGCTCCCAAATTACATTCCAAACAGGCGACCTTGGGAAAATCGTCATAAATTTCTCTCTAAGTATCAGATTGAAATTTGGTAAGAAGTTATAGAAAGAGGATGGAATGTCGTTTTCTATGCATCATTTTTAGGTCTGAAGGTTGAAACAGTGACACATGGCACTTCGTATAAGTTCGCTCTACTGAAAAGGTGTATAATATGTTCGTCTTGGGAGATTGGGCATAAATCATTCTTTGAGAATCCAATTTTTATCAGACTAGTGGCATTGGAAAGAGGACTCAAAGGGCTACCACAGTTCACAATTTCAAACCTTGGAGATCTGCAATGTCATAGATAAATCAGATTCAATATCGAGCTCCTACAAAGTGAAAAAATGTGTGTACGTTTTTTTTTTTTTTTTTGCATAAGCATGCCTATTTTGAAATAGGTTTCTAGAATTTTAATATAATTATCAATAATTAATAGGTGGATGGTAGAAATTTAACCTCCATGAAATATCCACAGAATATTTTTAATAGTAGTAAGGATAAATGGTTGATATTTATTTCAAAGGTAATTATATCATTTTCTTTTCATTTTCATTATTAAAAAAGATGGCATGTCTACAATTGCCATTGAACTCTTGTGGTTTTTTTTATTCTTTTTTTATGTTTTGTTGTTACATTTTTTTAGATGTATATATTGTTTAACTTATATATTATTTATTTTTTATAATAGATAATAATAGTAATAGTAATTTTAAATAAAATTTAGTAATTTTGTTTATGAATTTTTTTTTTTTTGGCAATGTGAGATGCATTGTGAAGTATCTTGATGTTTTATTACCAGTCATTAGTTTTAATTTAAATTAATTATTCTTAAGAGGATATTTGCTTAAGAGGTTGTTTTGTGAAATTATATTTTATTTCTTTTTGTAACCTTATTAATTAAGTGACTAATTTTAATATATATTATATATATATATATATATATATATAATATATAATTATATATATATTATTATTATATAAGAAGGAGAAGAGACAAAAATTTAAGATTCCTGACTCTATATATATATATGAGAGAATGAGACATTCCCTTGTCTATCCATTGTTATGTATGGTGGATAACATGATACTAGTGATACATTAAAACTTTTGAATAATTAAATTTTAAGTTTTTTAAAGAGTTAGGGTCATTATTTTATAGGATAATTGTTATTGAGATTATTATGCTTGAAATTTTTAAGAGATGTACTTTTTAAATGGTTGTATTACAAAAGTATTATTAGGTTGAAATGGGTTTGAAGTGTTTTAAATATAGAAAATTATTATCTTTTATGTGAAATAGGTTTTGTCTATCTTAGTGAGATAGTAGTAATTAGGGTCTATAAGGACCAAGCAACAACAAATTTTCTAAGTTCATTTAGGTAGTGTTGATGAGATTTGAAAATGGCATTTAATAATAATGATGTGATTTGAAAATGACAATTCAATGTTGATATGAATAATGCATATCAATATAAGATAGATTCAAAGTGATTTATGAGCTTAAGACACCATTAATGGTTACTAGATTTTCTTGCTCTGAAGACATTTCCTCTTTAATAGGGGAAGAAAAAATATAACATAGATTCAAAGTGATTTATGAGCTTAAGACACAATTAATGGTTACTAGATTTTCTTGCTTTGAAGACGTTGTCTCTTTAAGAGGGGAAGAAAACATTGATCAAGCATGAAATAAATAATGTTTAGAAGAAACCTATGCCCTTACAAGAGAGGCATGGCCTAAAATAAAGATTTGATTAAAATTCACATTCATAATATACATAGAAAGAAACCAATATGAAATAAGGAAGATCAACTTATATTAGTCTAAAAGATGATGTTGACATTGTTTCATATGATGTTGTGGACATGCATCGATGGGTGTGAAGAAGAATCAAGATGTATCTAAAGTGTGTATCTTATGTTTAATAATAAGACTTAGAAGCCTAACTATGGACATTAAGAAGGGGCCATTAGATGTTAACTAATACACAATCACATAATTAGTGAAACTGCCGAGGTAACCAAAGGAAATAAAGAAGACAATATTAATTAACCACGATGTGGGGAAATTATAATTGAGAACAATAGTACAATTCACGGAAGGTACACATAAAATGAAGTCAATATTGGAAAAAATATATGTTAAGATTGTATGCAATTATATGTGGAAGAATAAGAAGATGGAAAAGTAAGTACAAAGAGACAATGGATTTAATAAATGAAGGGGGGTTTTAAAAGTCTAATCCCCAGTGTAAGTGGTATATATGATTGAGAAATTTATCTTATGAAGGAAGATAAAATGATGAACTTATAATTTTTCTAATGGTGGTGACTTATTGTAGATCTCATAACTATGACCAACCTGGAATGATGAGATGAATAGAAAAGAGTACTAGACAAGCACCACAATAGCAACATTAAAAACTCCATGTATTTTTGTTTCTTCCTGTATTACAACTATGGACTCGCTTACAGTTTTTTCATGATGGACAGCTTTACAGTACCTATCCCTGTATTTCTCATCTGGAATATCATCTTTGGAAAATCTTGTAATGTATATATGCAGATATATAGCTAGCCTATGAGGGAAAAATATAGTTGTTTTTGGAGGGTGCTTTTTCTGGTTTTACGATTTTGTCATCTTGCTTCTAGAAACTCACCAAATGTATACAGTGCATATAAAAAATGTAGTTTTCACATATCTAGTAGAAAATTATGTTTTTTTCCTTTTGGAAAAAGGAATAAAATGTTGTAGATGAAGTTAATTGATCATGATAATGATGCAAGTCATTTTAATGCATTCTATGAAACATGGTGACATTAAATTTAAGAGGTAATAACCAATGAGTGCATGTGGGTGGAAGCGAAGAATGGAAAAATAGAAATGGTGAACATTTTACAAACAAAAAGGGGAAACACCTTATCGTAACGGAAATATTTTCCTAGTTCAAGAAGGATTAGTGACAGTTAAGCAAGGTGGCTAAATTGAGTAACAACACTATGGAAGTGATAGGGGGACTCTGAAAATGTAATAAGGCCTAGAGCCAATTTATGTGATGATAATGAATGGATGTTTCTCTCTCATGTGAAGATATCTCTTAAGGACATTATTAGGTAAATTGGGTGACATGAATGATGATTTAGGATAATAGAGGATAACGAATATCTACCTTTTGTCAAAGGAAATAAGTTATGTGATATGTTGAATCTTAGAGACTCGTGAACAAATATCTAGCATGAAGAGTAAGAAGCTTGATAATATATGTATTTGGATTAGATGAGTCAATGTTTCAAGAGACAACAATGATGACCTAGTGGTTGCATATTACTGGCATAATGGTCTTTAAATGGATAAGCAAAATATTTAAAGTGATGTAAGAACCATGGGTGACAATCAAAAGATATTCAAGGGCGAAAATTTAAATTTTGATACTAATGATTTAAGGCATGCAAGATAATAATATATTAATGTTGGATTTCACCAAATTTCCATAGGTGAGAAATAATACATAACTAGAGATTAAGGCTCTAGATGTTGAGACTTACTCCAAATATTAATGGTATATTAAATAAATATATGAAAACTTGAGCATCCTAATAGCCTGGGTGACTATACCTCCTATGTAAATTGTCAACTTACTTATTCAAAGAAAAAGAAATGATTATTAGAAAATAATTGGTATATTAGTGAGAGTATGGCACTCATAGTATTAATGATCTAACCTAGATCCTAGATGAATGTTATATGATATTATTGCATTGAATTTGATAGTTAGTATTCATTGTGTATATGTGCTAATGAATTTTATTTTTGGTGATGAATCATGATAAGAATGTTTATGGTGTTTTGTGGTTTTACATTTGATATGTGTTAATATGATTATATATTTATGATGTTAAGCTATAATGCTATATTAATACATGGTTCCATTTATTATGTTGATGTAATGCTATATATTTGATAAAGATATGTTGATGCTATGATATTATCTCATGATGTGATGGCATGTGGTAATGCATGCAATTTTCATAATGAGATGTTTAAAGATGGCATGTGTTAGCATGTGGTGTTTTACCATTTAGGTTGTTGTGATAACAATTATGTAGTGTTCTCATGGTGACACGTGAGAGATAGCATGTGGATTATTTTCTAGAAGATGATGGCGTTATGATTGATAACAAATACATTTGTTACATGTTGTACGGTGGTGATTGGAGTTGGGCCATGTGCCTAATATTGGAGTTGTAATGGCAAAGTCCATAGAAAGGCTAAAGTGTTGCTCGCTAGTGGAATTATGGGATTAGACTTTGATGCCTAGGGTTATGTACTTTAGCGAGTTGTGATGGGAATAATTTAGTTTTTTGAGATGCCTAGGCTACGTGAATATTGAGCCAAATGCATGCTTTGGTGAGGTCTCGATCCTTGGAATTTCAATAGATCAATAAGCTTTAATCCTCGTTCGGAAAGTTGTAGAAGAAGAGCTTGAGAGTATTCGTTCTTCCCCCAATGTTGTGATGTAACTTTTGATTCCTATTGTGGTCACTAGGGTGGCCCTTACACTAGTTACGACAAAGTGTATTGTGTAGACAATATGAGAATAAATAAATGACTTATAAGTTGCATGATAAAAGTTAATTTTGAGATGAAGTTCCTTGAAAGGGAAAACTATGTAATGATCCATATTACTAAATTAGTAATCTGATAATAAATAATAAATAAATAAAATGTAGGATCATAAAAAATAAGTGGAATTAACCTTTTTAAATAAAAGGGAAAGGAGTAAAAGTAAGTAAAGATAAATTAAAAAAAATTAAGATAATAATAAAAAAACATGATGACAAGTGGAATTTATGCATGGAGTTATTCGTTTCATTTTTTGACAAAAGAGTTATATTTAATGTATGAGTACAAGGATGTGAGGAATAATTTTTCTTGGAAAAATATTATAAAAAAAAAAAAGGATTAGACAATGGCAAAGGTAGTTAATTAAGGGCGTGGTGGTGGCCAGTTGTAAAAATATATATTGGAACTAAGCCTATGGTTAGGTGGAGAGTCGTCTCCCACATGTTGGTTGTAGTTAGTTGGATTAGATATTGGTGCATGACAGATCGTTGTTCACAACTTGTAAATAAGTTGGGTTCTTCAACTCCTAGGTACAATTCCTACCACTCATCTCTCATGTGGATTATGCAATTGATAATGAAATCTTCTTTATGTTTATTTGTCAACGGTTATGACTTTATGAATCTTTAATTTGGGAGTTTTTTTGGGCCATTACAAGTATATGTTTTGATTGCATAGTTAACATACATGTAAATTCATATATATGGATATATTGATATGAAGAAAAAAAAATTATACTTCAAAATGTATCACTAGAATATGGGAGTGCATGTTTAAATATCATTAAGAGGGTCAATGGAAAATCAAATTACAATTGAATATTGTTAGGATATTTAAACACTTAGGAGTTAGTTAAGTTCAACTTGGTCTAATGGATGTATTAGGTAAAAGTGTGTTTCTTAGTGTGTTTATTTCGTATGCATTAGTTGCATTGTAATTCGATGGTAACAATATGTTTTAGACATAGAGTGATTTGAAAGTTCATATTCTTATTGATGTTAACAGTTATTGATACGGGACTTAACACTTGATTAGTCCATCATCTCTATTTAAAGGGCGTGGAGGGTCATGGATGATGATTGATTGTTTCCCTCTTAGAGGAATTTAACCACATAACCATACTGGTGTTTTGATTTTCATCTGGTTGTGCGAGTGGTTATTGAAGGTGTTCATCCTATATAGAATACCATGTTTACCTGAACATGACATCAAAGTTGTCTAAAGAATTGCTCTCGTTGGTGATTGAGATCTTCAAGCCTATGTTGCCGCATTTCTAATCTATTATTTCTGTAATGTTGTTTTCAATTAAGAACACATTTTTCTTCATCAAAAAACATGTCCATTTTCCTATGATACAACATTTTTCTTTGGATCTAGAGGTACACAGTCCTAATACACCCCTTTTTAAATTGTTTTTGCAAAGCTCATATTTTGGTTTTTTGTTCATATTCTCGGTTTTATACTATTTTTGGTCTATGTATGCTATTTTCCCTATGCTATGTGCAATCTCGGAAAATTATAAATAGAGTGGAAAGTGTTTTTTTATTGTTATGCTCCTTGTCGTGAGCTTTGTGCAGTAAGAAACTTGCATTTGTTGGGTAAGCTAAGCAAGATTTAAACCCTTTGTTGTGATTTTCAAAGAAAAAATGAATTGTTGTTTTTTTTATGAGCACTTTTTTTTATAGACATGTAACTCAAGGCAGAGCCCCAACAACAACAACATCCTCCTTCACTATTATTCTCAAGTCTTTCACACTAGCTCACTTGGCTAAAGATTACTTTATTTAGTAAGAGGTCTTGAGTTCAAATCTCTTTTTAAGTTAATTTTTGAAAAAGTGCATGCTAACTTAAGTTATTTCGTAACTTTATTGTAAAGTATATTTCGCACAAGTCATATAAAAGGGAATGACTATAAAATAACTTTAATATTTTTTTAAAGTTATTTTTAGATGCCACTTTCATTTATTGAGAAATTTCATTGTAAAAGTGATTCTCACTTGTTTTATAAAAGTGGGTCACTTCATAAAGTAATTTATTTGGAAAAGCGAGCTTATAGGAAAAGCTAGTGAGGGAAAAAAATGTATCATCATCCATCACCACATGGCCAACTTTTTCTTGCCATGTGGCTCTTTGCTACCATTAATGCATTCTTTTTTTAAGGGAATAACTTCCACATCTGAAGCCCATTTTCAATGCTGGATTTTTTTAAACAACCTGTTTTTTCAAGAGCTTTTTATCCAAATTATCAGTTTTAAAATTTGAAACCATATTATGTTCATGTTTTAATATGGACACCCCAAGTGAACTTTTTCTTATGATACAAGCTACTTCTCATGGAAATCCCACATGGAGGATATACTAAAAAATGAAGGAATGTACCACATTATCTTGGGACAAGAAAATGCCCCCATTGATCCTGATAAGAAAGCCAAATGAGATGATAAGAATGAAAAATCATGTGGATTAATAAGAATATCCCCTTCTCCTTATTTGCGATTTCATATTCAAGAAACTGATGTTCTGATGAAGCTTGCGAAAATTTACAAAAGTTATTTGGTGAAGCTAATATTATTAGGTCTCATCAGCTTCAGAGTCATATCATGACTTTAAATCCTAATGATTTCACTTGAATTAAAAAATACTTATCTAACACTAAAATACTTAAACATTTCCTTAAAGATTGTAAGGTTGATCTAGACGATGAGCGTTATATTTATATTAATATTCTTTCAAATATTTATTCTCAATACTATGTTTTTGTATCTACATTTTATGCCACTAGAGAAGCTTAGGAAGTGCCTATAAGAAACTTTCTCATGAATATTTTTGTGACTCTCTTATTAGAGAACAAGAAAATCTCTTGCATATTGGAGTGATTAGCATTGCAATTAAATCTAACAAGGCCTCACTAACTCAACAGAAAGATAAACCCGAGTATCTACTGAAGCAACATCCTCACAAAAACAAGCAAAATAAGGGTTCCAAACCCTCTCAACCAACATATACTCTTAAAGGTGGCAAAGGACAAAAATCAAAGAGGAAATAATTGATAGACATTGCAAAGATGGTCATCTAGAGTCCAAATGATTTAAAAAGATGGATGCCTTAGAAGCAGTAATGAAGAAACTCAACATTAGCCTTGGTTCTTCTTCTAACACTTCCTCTCATGGACATGCACTTTATGCTTTTAGTTTCTACTTTAATGCAACCTCCACTTCTTCTTCTTCAGATGAATGGCTCATTAATTTTGAAGAATCTTATAATATGGCTAAGAATAAAGCCATTTTTTCTACTCTTAATGATCATAACACCAATCAAATATTTCTTGGTGATGATAGATCCCTTAATGTTGTAGGGTTTGGAATAGTTCAAGTAGATAATGGTCATTTCAATTATGTATTATGTGTTCCAAGTCTTTCCTGCAACCTTCTATCCATATATCAAATTACTCATTTAGATGAAGGTAAAACAATAGAATTTTCACATAACCAAGTTATAATTAAGGATTTAAAAGACCCTAACCATGTATTTTCCACAATAGTTGTTGACATTACCTAGTTGTACAAGTTTGACAATTTTGGGTCATAACCTTTTCCCTTGGTTTTTATTGATCATAGTGATATCTTGAGCAAACGTTGGCATGAGCGATTTGGTCATCTAGATTGTCACCCACTACAACAACTAGGCAATCAAAATATGGTGATTGGTCTTCATCTCAATTCTTGTAGTCATGGTGTTTGTGTTGATTGTGTTCTCGGAAAACATCATCGAGACAATTTTGACAAATGTGCCTCTTGGCAAACCTAAGCCCCTTTGTTGCTTATTTACAGTGATTTATGTGGTCCACTTTCTTCTCTTTCATTCTCTAGGTTCAAGTACTTCTTAACTTTCCTTGATGACTTCTCTAGATGCACTTGTGTTTATTTCTTGGCAGACAAGGTATTATAGAAAGAAAAAAAATGGACATTAATTACAAAGGTTAAAAATAGATCATGGAGATAAATTTGTTGATAATGAATTCACAACTCATTGCACTGGACAGGAAATTCAAATCAATATGTTGTTCCATACATACCACAGCAAAATGATTTTTCTAAAAGAAAGAACCGTTCATTAAAAGAAATGGCTAATTGTATGACTAAATCTAAGGGATTAAGTCCTCATTATTGGGAAAAAACCATCAATTGTGAAAATTACATAGTAAATCACACTCCCACAAAGGATTTAAGCAATATAACAATGGAATAAGCATGGACTAAAGTTAAGCTAGACGTAAGACACTTTTGTATCTTTGGTGGTGTAGCATGGGCTCACATTCCAGATGAAAAAATAAAGGATTTACAACCTAAAGTAAGAAGTGTATTTTTGTTGGATATTCTGAAGATGTAAAAGGTAATAGAATTCTTCAACCTCACTCAAATGAAATAATCATTAGAAGAGATGTTAAAATTGATGAAAATATCTTGGCCTACAAGCCAAATTCAACAAGTGTGCCCTCTTCAGCCTACGAGCCATATTCGGTGTTTGTGCCACCTTCTCTTCTTATTATGGTTTCTTCTTCAAATTATGACACTAAGAATGAAAATCCACCTTCGCTTGCTCACATTCCTCCAAATGAGTTCATTGAACATGAACCTGCACCAACACCATAACTTACCAAATGGGTCTATTCAACATGTGAAGTAATTAGTGACCTTGTTGGTGACCCTACATATCAACATTGTACTTATTCATATTTCTAGCAAGCCTCCTCTTGTTTGGATCAAGTTTCAAAGACTCCTCGTCCAAAAACATTTGTGGAAGCTTCAGGACATCCAGATTGGAAAACAACAATAAATTAAGAAATATCATTCTATGATGGCGTATGATACTTGGGAACTTATACCTCTTCCAAAAAGAAGAAAAAGTGTTAGATGTAAATGGGTATACAAGACTAAGTATTCATCAAATGGAAGTATTGAAAGACATAAGGCCCAACTAGTTTTTAAAGGATTCTCTCAAGTTGAAGGAATTGACTATAATGAAACCTTGCCTCTATCATCAAAATGAATTCCATCCACCTTGTTCTAGCCCTTGTTGCCTCACATGAATGGGAGGTTCATTAGATGGATGTTAAATTTTCCTTCTTACATGGGGATATAAAAGAATAAATCTACATGGAACAACCTCCTTGCTATGTTCACAGTGATTCCAACCTTGTTTTTCACCTTAAGAAATCCCTTTATGGTCTTAAATATGCTCCTCGAGCTTGGTATGAAAAAAATGATAGTTTTCTTCATGACACAAGATTCTCTAGATGTCATTCTGACCCCACTGTCTACACCAAAAGAGTAATAAGCCATCTCATATTCCTTGTTCTTTATGTTGATGATCTTATCCTTACTAATAGTCATCCTAAACTTCTAACCCATGTGAATTCAAGCCTACATAAGAAATTTGAAATCACGCACTTAGGATATTTCCACTATTTTCTTAGCATCGAAATCGTGCAAACCAAGGAAGGAATTCCTCTTTCCTAGTGTAAGTATGCATGTGACCTTCTTCACCTTTTTCATGGAACATTGTAAACTAGCCCCTTCTACCTTTCAATTTAAAGTCAAAGTAACTACTACCTCCACTACACCTTAAGTTAATGTCAGTTTGTACCATTAGCTAGTTGGTAGGTTCTTATATTTCACTCATACCCATCTTGATTAGTCTTGTTGCCCAATATATGCAAACACCAAATGAAAGTCATTAGAAAGAAACAAAAAGGATACTTTGATAGTAAATTTAATTTGGGATACATTAAAACTTAGGGGGGACTCCTCTATTGGTTGGTTTCACTAATTTAGATTGGGTTGGCGACCATGATGATTGGAAGTATACTATAGGTTATGTTTCAGTCTTGGTTCTAGACTTGTTGCTTAGCCTTGAAAAAAGTACCAAGCTATTTGTCTTTCTTTAGTAGAAGTAGAGTGTTAAGTAGTGGTTAATGCAAGTCAAAGAGTCTTGTGCCTTTGATATATCCTTTCAAAGTTTGGATTCCAACAACAACATCTACCCACCTTCTAGTGCATAAATCAGAGTGCCATCAAACTCACAAAAGATCTATTTCAACATCAACGTAACAAACACATTGAGCAGCAAATGCACTTCATCGGAAAACTCATTCATGACCCAATTATCAAAGTCTACTTTTTTCCTACATATGATCAAGTTGCAAACATTTTCACAATCTCTTACAGAAGCATAGTTTTCTAAACATCAATGTATGTTAGGAGTGTAAGAAGTTGTCCTTAAGAAGGGATAAGCTCTAATACAGGTCTCCTTCTTTCTCCTTTTGTGTCACCTGTGTATATCCTTCAATCCTATCCATGTTGTTATTAAGGGGAGATGTTAGGATATTTAAACACTTAGGAGTTAGTTAAGTTCAATTTGGTCTAATGCGTTTCTTCAGTATGCAATAGTTTACATTAGAGAAATTTTGAGGTCTAAAATGGGCCTCCTAAGGAATATTATAAAATAATAGTGCAAATAATAAAATAAGATTAGATTACCACATCTAGTTTTGGAGGGAAAAAAAGAAAAAACTACTTTTTCAATTCGCAGTTTCAACTTATATCCCTATTATTTTACTCAAATTTCATGTGGGAGCACTCATTAGGAGTACCCATGTTGAAAACTTTCGATGGACTAACTACACGAAAAATGTGAAATACATGAAAAAATATTATTGCAAACACATTTTTTCTTGTATTTCACTTTTTTTGTCTAGTGGGGTCCATCAAAAGTATGCAACATGGGTACTCCTTGGATGCAAATTTAAATTACACATACAATGAGTGCTCCTAATCGAAATTTGAGTAAAATCACAGTGAGATAAGTTGAAAATACGAATTTGAGTAAAGTCACATTTTATTTTATTTTATTTTATTTATTTATTTATTTATTATCATTTTACCTCTTTACTCCAAAAATGGTGAATCATCCCCCATGGTTGAAATCATCATATTGAATCATATTAGCTCTTATAAAATTGATTTGTGTTGTACATTTTTGTTTTGAGGCCCATTTTTTACCTCAAATTTTTTCTAATGCATTGTAATTGGATGGCCACAATGTATTTTATTCATAAAGTGATCTAGTGACTCATATTCTCCTTGATAATAACAACTATTGATCTGAGGCTTAACACCTAATTGGTCCATGATCTCTATTTAAAGGTCATGAAGGGTCATGGTTGTAAAATATTTTATTTTTCATTAATAAAATTGCCTCAAGTGATCTCATTTTGGTTGGGGTCGTGGATTGTTTCCCTCTTAGAGGGTTTTAACCACATAAAAATATTATCGTTGTGATTTTGATCTATTTGTGTGAGTGGTTATTGAAGGTATTCATCTTGTATGGAATACCCTATTTACCCAAGCAAATATAACCAAATATAATTGAATACTTATGAAATATAGTCAAAATTTGATCAAAATATGACTAAATGCAACAAAAATACAATTAGCATATGTTGATATTTGGCGTGAATATCTTATTCTTCAATGTTCTACATTACCTCTCTGCAAAAAAAAAGGCTTATTGCCAATACTTCATAGTACCCCTTTCACAAGGCCTTATTAGAGAAATTCCCTTTACTAAGTCGCATGCACTTAAAATCCACACATCTTGGAATTGTTTCTACAACATAAATACCTCTCTGTGTAAAATATCAATCCTACATCAATTGAGAGAGATGACTCATAACAACATATAAACTCCAACATTCTATGATCTTTATGCAAATGGGGGCAGTTATAAGTGAGTGGTTCCCCCTACTAACATAATAGTAGATTGGTTACATTTTGAATATGCTTGTTTCTTAGTCTTCAACCCTCCCTTTGTGAAAAAAAAAAAACCAAAAAAAGTCTCATTGATAGTACTCCATTGTACTTGTTTCACATGTCACCTCTTATTAAGTTAAATACATCTAAAATTTTCGCATCTTGGAATTGTTTATAATTGACATAAATACCTCATTATACAAAATAAAAGTAAAAAATACCACATCTGTTGAGAGATGTGGCTTACAACAACATATAAGCTCCATTATACCATAATTTGTATGTTAATAGAGGCATCCAAAAGGCAGCGTTGCCTCCCACTAACATTGTCAGGATATTTAGACACTTAGGAGTTAGTTAAGTTCAACTTGGTCTAATGTGTCTATTAGGTAAAAGTGTGTTTCTTTAATATGCATTTGTTCCATTGTAATCTAACAGTCTTGATATTTTTTGGAGATAGAGTGATCCAACAGCTCATACTCTCCTATACTAATGGTTATTGATTCATGGCTTGAGACGCAATTGGTCCATTCTCTCTATTTCAAGGGAATGGAGCGTCATGGCTACTAGACAATTGTGAGAACTCTCTTATGTAAAAAATCTTCTTTTGCATTAATAAAACTACCTCAAGCGGTCATGTTGGTTGGGTTCATGGACCGTTTCTCTTTGAGAGGGTTATAACCGCATAAAAATATTGGTTTTTTGATCTTTGATTAGGCTATGTGAGTGGTCACTGAAGTTTTTCATCCTGTATGGAATACCATGTTTACCTAAATATGGTATCAAAGCCCGTTTGAAGAACTATTCCAGATGGTGATCAAGATCTCGAAGCCCGTGTTGCCACATTTTCAAGATCTACTATTTCTATATCGTTTTGGCCTAAACAAACTATTTCGTTGTGTTTGAAACATTGTTTTTAGCTAAGAATACTTTTGTTTCATCTGAAAAGGTGTATGTTTGCCTAAAATACAATATTCTTCATCAGATCTAGAGCTATACAATCTTAATATTCCCTTTTCTATTTTTGTTCATATTCCTAGTTTGCTACTCTTTCTGGTATGGGTATGCTCTTTTTCCTCTGGTCTAAGTGAATCTCAACAAATAAAAAAATAGAGTGGGAAGTGTTTTCTCGACTGCATAGCTCTTTTTGAAAGCAGGTTTTTGTGACTAGTGATCTATACAAAGTCTCTTCTGAACAAATGACATAGATGTTTTAAGGTCGACGCATTTCAAACCACTTACTGTGGTTCATCATCAGGACTAAGATGGATAGTTTGATCTAAGGGAACAAATAAATACAGTAGAGATGCAACAGTTAAATTATAACAGAAAGAAAATAGATAATATTATATTCAAATGAAACGTTAAAGAATATATAAATAATTAAGACACAACAAACAACAACAAACACAAATAATAAATGAAACATGAAAGAATTCAAAATAAAATTAATGAAAATAACAATAAAGAAAAACCAGAAATAATGATTCTAATAAAAAACCCAATTAACTAAATTAATAATAATATATACTTTTTTTTATTTTAAATAACTTATCCAAGCAAAGTAATATGTAATCATTTTTGGGTCAAAATGATTTGGAAACTATTAATTATTCTTGGCAAATTTTTAAAAAAACTATCTTGCAAATTTTATTAAAGTTGTTGGTAACAATTAATTAAATTTAATTATTTTAGAAAATTGAAATTAATTCTATTGATTGTTAAATTTGAACTTCTAATTTTTTACTGGTGGATGACTAATTTTATGTGCTTTAAAATTAATTTGTCACAATAAAAAATTGTTAGAAAAAAATTTATAATCAGCGAGTGTCCCCATAAATTAATTATCCAAAAAAAAATTTAATATATAGATTTTTCCATAATTAATATTTTATTTCCTCATTATCATACTTGATTTTAACAATAAATATTTATTAACCTATAATCATTCATTGCTTGTTTTCTATTAATT